>JAOWBU010000534.1:0-25000 GCA_026212405.1 Petrea volubilis
CTGTTCTAAATCAAACTGTTGCTTTTATGAAGATATATTATTAGAATTTTACAAAAGTTGCATTCAGTGGTTCGATTAATCAAATGAAACATAATAAAAAAGTTAAAAATTAAAAGGAGAAGTAAAAGTAAATAGAGTTCAAAATAGTATACATATGTTTTTTTTGGTCTTAACTACCCGGCTCCGACTCATTGGCCGATTAATTAGAATTGGGTACTGCAGAGGCCTATGATGGGGACGACTCTCCCAATTCAGTTGTTCCATTTACAATACCAGAATTCGAACTCTGGATGTTGTTTAAGGGATCTAACGCTTTATCCCGCTAAGAAACTTAGGCAAAAATGAACGGTTAATATTGTATTTGACATGTATAATTAGATTAATATTTATTAAAAAGACATGAATGTGATTTTAAAAATAAAAAATAAAAAATCCATGATATTCTTAACAAAACTCAATTACCACAGTAATATATATTCTACAACGATACTATTTATGTCTATAAATGAATTATAAAATTAAATATTACGATGAGGGAAAAAATAACATTATAGAGAGAACAGGAGTTGAACAAAATTACAGTGTATTGATATTCTAAATAATTCAATATCAAGTATTAATAATTAACATACATTAATAGTCATGGTTGTAAATAAAAATATCAAGCACTTATAACAAACGACATTCCATAAGTATACATTTAATGTTTAATGTCAGGGAGTTTTAAACTTCAATTTTTTTATTTTATTTTTCTTTTTAGCTTATTGAAGACTAGACTTATTGCTTAATAAGAATATAAAAAATGATAAATTTAGTTCAAACGACAAAATAATTCGTAACACTCTTAACATGTCTAAGAGAATATAATATATTTGTATTCTGAAAACCAATAACATTATGACACTTGGGTTTATGGGCTTTTATGTGTCCTGGGCCTATTGTGGTCGTGTTATGGTACTTTACCTTAGTGGGTTCTTAAAGCCTGAACAATACACGTATATGTTCGGCCCATATTCACTTGCAGTCTCTATCGTTAATATCTATTGCCCATTTATTATTTATAGCGCATATCATATACCGAAAGTTTCTACTTTATTTGTCAAAGTGTTTTCTGCTTTGAAATAATTCAATAAATATTTACAAATCACGTTGATAAATCACGTTCAAGAAAACTGTTCAAGTTGGGGAAAATTGCATGTTGCTTTAGACTCATTGCTGTAAAATTGAAAATGTATCCTCATACCAATCCAATTTTGCTTTGTTTTCGGAGGTTCATTTCAGAACTCGAATTCTTTTTTTTCTCAGCATTACTAGATCATAAATCTCAGTAGTAGGCACTTGATCATTGTTATCGAAACCAATCGTCGTAATCACACCATTGGCCATATAAATCCAAGTCAAATATTGAAATCCATCCATGCATTAACTGAAAAGTACACTGTTATTCATCAAGTTGATCAGAAGAACGAAACTAAACAGTAGCGAGCTAGATAGTAGCTGATGCTTGAGAAACTACAAAAAGTAACTTGAAGCTGCAAATTTCAGCATAAGATAACATAAGGAAAATACTATAATAATTATCAAAGGAAAAAAGAAATCTCTAGTTATCGTTATATATAGATACATGTGCATAGGCCTGTCAATAGTTAAAGTTTTATCCTATTTGTACCCGTTTTTCATACACACGCACACACATTTTTCATACACATATTTCACACACACACACACTGTGTGAAAACACACCCGCACACACACAGTGTGCAGTGCATGGAAACTGTGTGACACACTATGTGTGCAATGTGTGAAAACACACCCTCTGTGTGTAAATTGTGTGCGTGTGCAGTGTGTGTGTGAACTAAAAAAAAGACACAATATCACAAAATGACAAAAAAACTATATATATATATATATATATATATATGGTTGGACCCTACCTTAAAAATAGGATATATTCAATAGGCAAAATTATAATTTTAGAACACTATGTTGCACGTTTTGCTATTTTGGGACACTTAATTACCTAATTTCATTTTTAGGATAGAAATTTACAAAATTTTTACACATGTAGGACAATTCGTGTTCAACGATCGGAAAAATACACGTGACATATTAATGCACTGTTAGCAAGCTTAGGTGAAAATATTTTAATTTAATATAAAATTGCAAGCTTAGGTGGAAACATGTTGATTTAATATAAAATAAAAATGCAATAATAGAATATCAAAAAAAAACTCAAAATCATTTATTTTCTTATTAAAATATACAACATAATTTTTATAATAAAAAAATGTTTTACATTTTTATAAATATTTATTTATTTATTGTTATTAAATTTTCATGTAAAAAAATAATGAAAAATCACCCAATTCACCCAACCCCCAACCCCCCCTTCCTCACCATCTCCTCCAGCCCCCAACGCCCCCAGTCCCCAGCGCCGCCGCCGCTCTTTACCACCGCACCACAAAGCCCTCATTCCCACACCCTCCTTCACTGCCGCCCCCCACCTAGCGCCACCCCCCCACCCCACCCTCACAAAACACTCATCCCCACCCGCTCCTTCACCGCCGCCCCTCGCCCAGCGCCACCGCTCCCCTACCCCACCCCATCCTCACAAAGCCCTCATCCCCATCACCTCCTTCATCGCCACCTCACCCCACCCTCACAAAGCCCTAATCTCCATCTCCTCCTTCACCGCCGGCCCCCACCCTCCATCATCGCCGCCTTCTTCGTCCACCCCCTCCTTCACCGCCGCCGCCGCCGCCGCCTTCTCCTCCCTGGTTTCTCTCTCTCTCCTCACCCTCGCTCCTTCTCGATCTCTCTCTCTTTCCCTCCCTCGCTCTCAATTTCTCTGTCTCGCTCCCCTAGCGGACGACGGGTTTGGCCGGCGGTGGCAGTGGAGGTGGATGGTGTGTTTGTGTGTGTGTGTATATATATATAATGTTTGTATATATATATATAATTTGTATATATGTATTGTGTGTGTGTGTATGTGTATATGTATAATATGTATATATTTATTGTACACATGGCACGATGACATGGCAAAAAATTACACATATTGTACACCTCATATATTACCTATCAAACTTTACCAATTTTAGAACCGCCGATGGCTTATGTAGTCTAATTCCATCCAATTTCCGACAACATTTAAAATTACGAGATAAATTGTCCTAAATGTGTAAAACTTTTGTAAATTCCTGTCCTAAAATTGAAATTAGGTAACTAAGTGTCCTAAAATCACAGAACGTGCAACATAGTGTTCTAAAATTGTAATTTTTCCTATTCAATATACATACCCAATTGATAAATATTTAAATAGAGTAAGATATGGTAATAAGGTATCCTTTATCGGGTAGTTAGAGTCTCATACGATTGGTATTGATATTAGGTTCTAATTGGTTGAAGATGGATTGGTAATGGGTTCATGTTAAGTTTTGAATGGGTTAACCCATAAACAAAAAAAATACTTAGTTTTTTATTTGATTGTAATTAATTTTAGTATTTTGGAACTATTTAAAGAATATAGGAATTAGTAATTTTAATTTATCTTTTTTTGACTTTGATTAAACACACAAAAATGATGCATTGGACTCATTAGAAATTATTTCAATCCCATCCAAACCTACATTCAACCCATTTACAATCCACCTTCAATCCATTTCAACGCAACCCATCTCATCTCCAACTCATTCTTTGAAACTCATCTTTAACCCGCCCAATTGCCACCACTTATATATATATATATATAATTGTGATATAAATAGTGTATATTGAACCCCCACCCCCCCCCCCCCCCCCCCCCCCCCGCCGACCCCAAGCTATAAATTTGTGCAGACCATCATTTCACCCTAAATATATTAAGAGTGTGAGACATAAAAAAAAAAAAAAGGAACTAGTGATATATATACATATATATATTTAGTGAGTGTGTAAGTGGTGTTAGACATAAAAGAGAGAGCCAGTGATACACACACACACACACACTCATTTAGTGAGTGAGCGGATTTCAGTACTTCAAAAAAAAAAAAAGAGCAGAAATAGATATCAATTCTTCAAAAAATGTTCCGACTATGCTATCCAATGAATTCTCATTCCCGGCGAATGGAATGAACCTTGATGTGCCATGTGGGGACTACCGATACTTGTCATGCTCGGTGATGAAAGTTGATCCCTCTGGGTTCTTTAGTCATTTGTAGCCTAAAGAGCACATAAACAATCATGCACAATAGAAGTTTAAGACCACCGCCTCTTACTCGGTGGAAGAGGGTGATTCGCCTGATGGTGGAGGCTTGAAGACAAAGGAAAAAGAAAAGAATGACGGATCTTATGGTTGAGGATTGGAGATAAAAGAGAAAAAGGCCGGCCGGCCGCCGCCAAATCCGCTACGGATGATACCACCACCACGATCACCATCACGGTGACCACCACTTTGGCGGTGGTGGCAGCAAGCGGCACAACATCGGCTTTTTCCTCTCCTCTTTCTCCCCTGTCTTCAAGCCTCCAACATTAGATCCATCATTCTTTACTTTTCCCTCTGTCTTCAAGCCTCCACCATCAGGTCCATCACCCTCTTCCACTGAGAAAGAGGTAGTGGCCTTAGATTTCCACTATGCATGATTGTTTATGTGCTCTTCATACTGCAAATGGCTAAAGAACTCAAAGCAATCAATTTTTATCAGCGAGCATAGCAAGCATTGGTAGTCCCCACTTGTCACGTCAAGGATCATTCTAGTCGCCGAGAATGGGAGTTTGTTGGATGGTGCGGCTGGAAGATTTTTTGAAGCGCTAAAATTCATTTTTGCTCTTTATTTTTTGAAGCACTAAGATCTACTGACTCACTGAATGTGTATATATACATATATATCACTAGCTCTTCTTTTTATGTCTCACACACCACTCATTGAATAGATATATATATATATATATATATATATATCGCTAGCTCTTTTTTTAGATCTCACACCTAATATATATATATATATATATATATATAAGGTTTAGGGTGAAATGATGGTCTGTACAAACCTTACTTTCTCTCTTACAAACCTTATATTCTCTCTATATAATGACAAAAGTTAATCTCAAGCTCGAATCACATGTCTCAAAACCGAACTATATATAAATTATTATTATTAATTATTCTGTCAATATGTTGTGAAATTTCTTCCACCGTATAGAGTGATCATCATTAAAGCTCTGTGTTATCAATCAAGTTGATATATATTTTTCAACTAATCTTCATCGTGGATCAGTATTAATATATTTCTCAAGACAATATATATAACTATTATATCATTTTAGTAAATAATTCTAATTTACTATTAATATGTAAGATTATCGGCAAATTTTACTATACCTGTACTAAACACAGTGTTACTTTTAGTTTCACAACTATAATAAGTGAATTAATTATTTTAATGTATATATATTTATAAAAATGATGAAATCTAGCAAACCGGCTTATTAACTTTCGAATAATTATGTCGGAGCTTGAACTTCGACATATATAGTAATTTTGTTTAGCTCTTAAAAAAATAACAACCATTAATGATGACTCTTCGTTTCTGTTGAATAAATTTTAATATGTGATATTCTAGTCATTTTAATTCTCGTGAATATAGTGTAGTTGGGAACTATTCAAACTAGATAAGGCTAAATTGAGAACAGGGCTTTATTGCATTTTTAGGACAATTAAGATGTCACTTTTTGATTTAAGGACATTTTTTATTGGGGATGGTAAATGTAGGACATGAACTTTCTATTTTTTTGCAATGTTAGGACTCCGGCCATTTTTCGGCCATTTTGACCAAAAAATGACACGTGGCGCACACATCATCACCAAAAATGCATATGTGTGCACCATGTGTGTGCCATGTCATTAGCCACATGTGTTCCATGCTATTTTCCGATGATAATGTGTGCACCACGTGTCATTTTTCAGCCATTGAGTCCTGACATTGCAAAAAAATAGAAAGTTCATGTCCTATATTTGCCACCCCCAATAAAAGTGTCCTCAAATCGAAAAGTGGCATCTTAACTGTTCTAAAAATGCAATAAAGCCTTGAGAACAGTGAACACGTAATTGTTGAGAGTTAGCCCAACAGTCTAGAATAGTTCTCGATAAATGGTTCTCAGAGCTATCAAGTGTATCCGAAACTTTCAATTCACATAACGAATTAGGTACTGAACCATTCATCATATTATCTGAGAGATCTAAGTACAACAGCTTGGAAGCGAACTTTGGTATGGGTCCCTCGATATGATTGTGAGATAGATCTAAGGTTTCCACGCTATAAGTCTTGATATTGGTCCCCTCATATAGTTCTGAGATAGATGTAGCTCAGTCAAATTTAAGTAGTGAAGTCATTTTGGTAGAGTTCCTAAAATGCTGCAGTTTTGACATATCTAGGTAATTGAGTGCCTTCTGGATTTGAACCCATCAAGGAAATTAACCTTCGATAAAGTTTTTTCAATCAGAAAGGAGGCACCCAATCAAATCCCACGCTTAAATTGATCAAGCTAGAGCCTATATAAAGGTATTCTAACTTTGAAAGCTTAGCAAAGTGAGCCTCAGAAAGGTTTACTACTAAAGAAATTAAAAGATATGTCAATGTTCTCAATGTTTGATAGTTGTTCTAAAGAAATTGGAATCTCCCCACTTCGTTGATTATAAGCAAGCCGCAAACATCTCAAGGCTCTCAGATTTCCAAATGATGATGGGATGGAGCCAGATAAGTTGTTAGAAATATCCAACTCTATCAAGGTCGACAATTTCACAAGAGATGTAGGAATGGAGCCCCTAAATGCATTAAATGATAGATCAAGATAATTTAATTGTTTGAATCCATGATCGTCAGGAAAAAGCCCATAAAATTTATTAGAACACAAAGCTAGTTTCTCCAATTTAACATATTATCAATGCTTGTGTTATTGAGATCGAACTTGATAACATGTCCAGTAATTTTGTCGCACCCGACACCTTGTCATGTGTAACAATTAATCTGTGGTGTTTTTCTAAGACGACAATCTATTGGAAGGATCTTGAAGAATTGCTTTGAACTTGAGGAGAGCTTTCCTCTCCGCTGCAATGTAGCCAAAAGTTGTGTTCTTTTCGCAACAGCCAATTGGAAACTCCATGACAAATAACAAGATGATGAAAGGGACAAAGGCACAACAGATCTTCCCCATAATATTTGACTCCGTATTAAAACCGGTTTCTGAAATGAAAAAATATATCAATTTCTGTAGTGGTTGCAACATCAGCAGGCCTTCCCAAACAATAGCTTTACGTATTTGGTGAATAATATACAAGGATAAAAGACTTTAACTTCCAAACTATGATTCCTTTACACATTATCATACGAATTTTGATGGGTTATACTGTACCATTTGAATTTCATATTTTTCGCACTTAACTTCCTTCAGTCATTCTTTGATAATAAGTGATCTCTAGTATAACGACACATGTTTTATTTTTGTTGATTGTTATTGTCGAAAAATAGCTATAAAGAATTAAGTATGAAAATATAAAATTTATATGGTAAAATATAAATTATAAAAATTCATATAATAATGTATGAAAAAAACAACAGTTTGGGAGTTAACTATTTTTATTCCTAATATATGTTGCATATGTACAGCTGCATACATTTAGCCTCTTGATGAATTATTGATCGACTTGGACTAGGGTAATGCCGTAAGCGTAAAGTCAAGCTCGGTAGGCTGGAATTCGCATTAATTTGCTTTTGATTGGAACAAAGGATTGATACGACTTGACATTTAATGCTAGTTTATACACATTTATCTTGATAATTGGAGTAGAAATAGAATTTTATATTGGTCGAGCTTTTAAAAAATTTTATTTTGAGATATAATCCCATTTTAGGAACCTTGAATTCGATTTGATTGGGGGGATAGAAATTTTTTCAAAATCATTGATTATTAAAATATATAACTATAAGAAGTTATATATAATATTAAAATATAAAATAATAAAAATTATTATATTTATATATATACAATCAATTAGAAATATTATAATAGAAAAAAAAATACTACAGTCAAAATAATATATAAAAAATAATACTAAAAAATAACAAACTATTCTTTGTTTCAAAAGAAACAAATATAATGGATAATGATTTGTTTTAAAAAAATACTTGGTAGAGAATTTTTTTTAACAATAATCAATAAAATTGACACAAACTCATATAATGATATATAATCAAAACTCAAAAAATATTAAAATAAAATTTTCTTTCTCTCTCTTTGTTCTCATAATTAAAAATTTATATTAAAAACTCAGAAAAAATCTTTTCTTTTTTCACGGCCATCATATTCCCCAAATTACTTTCAATTAAATATGAAGTGTCAAATTAGTAAGATTCATTAAAGTTCAATAGTCCAACAAATAAATATCAAAACTCATTAAATTTAAAATTCAACAACTATCAAAATTTTTATCAACAATCATAAGATTCAGATCTCTATACAAAAATTAATTAAAAAAAAGAATAAATAAATGTATAAATTTTAAAATTTGTACATTGACCACCGAAGAAAAAATGGGCGTTGATCATTATTAATAGTATTTGTTTACAATATATCATAAAATAAAAAAGAAAAAGAAAAAAAAAAAAGCACATGAGTCGATCCATGAGTTGTTCAACATTTATTTTTGGCTCAATCTCGACGCGCTCGAGCTCAAAAAAGAAAGGAAACAGAAAAAAAAAAAAAATTGAGAAATGTCTCGACTCATTTTTTATTCCTACTTTGAAATTACACTGTACATTAGAGTAAATTTAGTTACAATACAATGATATAAGAAAGAACAATATCAAGAATAAAAGATTAATAAACCCAATATTCTTTACTTTTCTTGTATTACATAAAGTACCAATATCCTCTAATAATTATTTGGTGCTGTCCTAATGGGGAAATCATTCCATCATGATTCAAAATTAAATTTTCCAAGCCCCTCTTATACATCGAGCACTTGTGTGTTACAAAAAAAAATCATTACATCATGATTCAAAGTACTTATCAAACTATTTCATTACAATGAAACAAAAAAAAAACTACCACATACTTAAATAGAATCATTGCCCGCATAATTCTGGGACTCACTTTTGCCAATTGAGCTAAGTCCATCAGCACTTCACTAGGAATTTAATACATGAATTCAAAATGGAATGAAAACTATAATTATAAAACCTTCTCTTTTTAATCAATTAGGATTAAATACACCTTGCCCCTTCAATTATTTGATATATTTCATCTCCTTAAACTAACAAATAAGACACTTTGCCTCCTTAATATTTGACAGAATTATTCATATACCTCTCAGTATACATTTGGTATTCAGCACTGCAAAACAGCTAATTTCAATTATTAATCAACTATGAAAGATATTTTTCAAATTTTAATTAAAGAAAGTAACTGATAATTTGAGTGATGCAATTTATAATTAAATCCGGAAATTAATCTATGGTACTTAAAAATATCAAACATGAAAATACGTACTATTCCATTTCTTTGAAAACTGTTTATTCCAAATGAAGTTCGAAATATAATAAAATTGAAAACGTTAACTGCAACTTAAAAACATTCTTTCTTTTTCAAAAAAAAAAAAGGATATATTTATATATGTACTTTTTGAACTATATATATACACATAAATGTACATGGGCTTAAGTGTATTTTGTCTAAATATTAAGAAGGGGTTAATGATCACATTTATTAATTTAGTGGCATGATGATACATGTAGTATAATCAAGGGAATAAATTGCCTTCACTACCAGAAAAAATAATATTAATAACAAGATATAATAGTGACAATATAAAAGTTATCATCAATAATTGTATTAAGCGACACCACCTTCTAGTTTGTTACCAGTTAAGTTTCTTGAGTGACAACAACTTGTATCTTATCACAATATGCACTCAATGGTAACAAGAATTCATATTTTAGTGACAACCATTAACAATTAGTGATACATCTATAGTGACGACTTGCTGACCAAAAAAAAAATTCATTAGGATTTTGTGATAAGATTCCATTATCATTAAGTTGTCACTATAGATGTGTCACTAGTTATTAATTTTGTCCTATATTGTCACTTTTTTACACTATGTTGTCACAATTTATTTTTGTGCAAACTATGTTTTGTGACAATATAATTTTATTATCATTACATACATATAATTAATGACAACTTTGTGCTTTAGCTATCTTAATTAACTTAGCAACTATGTGAAATGACGATAAGAGGCCAAACAAGTTTAGCTAATTATCCTATTAGGTTTACAACAGAAGGATAAATAAAAGGAAATCATAAACTTTATCATTTATTAAATTAGAGAAGAACAAACCTACTCTTATGCGTCTAGTGGAACTTTATTTCTAATTTTTCTTTCTCATAATCATTTAGACAATCTATAGCATAAACTTTTTCTCCTAAACTCAATTTAGGAAAATTCTAGCATCAACCGAGTGTTTGGGCGTTACCCATGCACCCAATAATCCAAATTCAACCCCATGTTATACGTATTTTATAAAAATATAATATATAGGACGTGGTTAAATCTGAACCATTGGGTACATACACCCGGTCCATGGAAAAATTTCCCCTTAGTTTATGGACCAAACATTTTGCCTATTAGCACTTCTACGTACCGGAAATAAGCTTGCCTCCAGCTCCTCTTCAAGACCAGAACTCCAATGATTCCCCAGAATCCCGTGACGAAACCACTTATTATAACTGCATAAAAACGTACCTTTTCTTCTTTATCTCCTTCATCCTCTACTCCCTGATTTTCGACATCTGGGGTTACGGGTGCGACATCATCAAGACATTTCTTCCGTAATGGAGCTCCACAGAGCCCAGGGTTGTCACCATAGATAGAAGGGTCATCAAGAGTTTGAAGTTGATACCCTGTAGGGATCCGTCCTGACAAGTTATTGTTCGACAAATTCAGACGACTTAGAGAATTCAAATTCGACAAACTCTTTGGGATATTTCCAAACAAATTGTTGCTCGAAAGATCAAGAGATTCCAATGACTTCATATCTCCAATCTTCTCAGGAATTTTTCCTCTGAGATGATTGTGAGACAAGTTGAGACCAATCAAGCCAGAAAGATTTGTCAATTCTGAAGGAATCTCCCCAACCAGATTATTACTTGAAAGATCCAAATTCACGACAAACTTTAGTGTTTTGGTGTACTCCAACTCCATTCCTTTCATCACTTGGCTCAAACTCTGGTCAAACCATGCGCCATTGAGAGACTTATTGGTGTATCCCTTAACCATGCCTGAGAAATTGCCAATGCAATGTGGAATGTCTCCTGTGAACTTATTATTTGCAAGGTCCAATACTTGAAGTTGGGACAATTGACAAAATGTAAAAGGAATCACACCATGCAACTCATTCTTTCTAAGCCTAAGAACTTTCATATTAGGCAGGTAGTTTCCGATCCAATCAGACAAATTTCCAGATAACTTATTTTCCCCTACATCCAAGCCCTCTAAAGATGTGCAATTTCGCAAGCTTGAGGGGAGTTGCCCTGTGAGATTGTTGTTGTTCAAGTTTAAAAATATCAAAGAACAATCTTTTCCAATAGAGTCTCTTGTTGTACCTGATTCTTGAAAGCTCCCCCAGCAATTTGGCAAATCACCCGAGAAATGGTTTTTCGAGATATCTAGAGTAAGCAAAGCTTTTAGTTCGCATAATGAATTAGGTACCGACCCATTCATCATGTTATACGAGAGATCTATGAAATCCAAACTGGAAGAAAGCTTTGGTATTGGTCCCTCAATATAGTTGTGAGAAAGATATAAAAATGCAATGTTGGGTGGAAGTCTTGGTATTGGTCCCTTGATATGGTTTTTGGATAGATCTAAGAACGATATCTTGGAAGGAAGTATTGGTAATGTTCCATTGATCTTGTTCTTGGATAGATCTAAGAGTAACAGGCTAGAAGCAAGTTTTGGTATTTTTCCCGCGATGTAGTTTGTGGATAGGTACAAATGAGTCAAATTTAAGTAATGAAGCCATTCTGGCAAAGTACCTAAAATGCTACAATTGGACATATCCAAATACATGAGTGAAGTTTGGGTTTGAATCCATTCAGGAAATTGGCCACCAACTTGGCAAACTTGCATGTCGAGCAATTCCAGTTGGAAAGGAGGCACCCAATCAGATCTCACACTGAAATTTATCATGTTAGGGCCCAGTGTTAAGTATACTAACTTGGAAAGGTTAGCAAAGTGAGCCTCAGAAAGCGTACCGTTGAAAGAATTAAAAGATATGTCAATGCTCTCAAGATTTGATAGTTGTCCTAAGGAAAGTGGAATTTCTCCACTGAATCGATTGTCATAAAGCTCCAAGTATCTCAAGGCTCCCAATTTTTCAAGAGAGGTAGGGATTGGACCACTAAGTGAATTAACTGAAAGATCAAGAGAGTTCAATAGCTTGAATTCACCTAGCTCTTCGGGTAAATGACCAGAGAATTGATTTCTACTCAGATCTAGTGTCTCCAATTTGTAATTCCAACATCCCATGGATAAATTCCTAAAGAGCCCTGATATATTCCCATAAAATCGATTAATTCCAAGATTCAATGATTTCATTTGGCATTTATCTACAAGGAATTCAGAGACCAAATCTGCCGTATGGCGAAGCGAGTTGTTTCCAAGGTTAAGACGAACAAGATTCGTTAACCTAAGAAGATATTGGAGACCGGAAGAATTATATCGGTTATCCGAAAGATCAAGGACTCTTAACGAAGTCATATTACGGAGAAAGCAAGGAAATTCTCCATGAAACGAGTTAAAGCTCAAATCCAAGTGTTGGATATTAGCAAGCAGTGAAGAGTTCACACATGCATGGGATAAATGTGTGTTATTGAGCCCACACGAGGACATACGCAACACTACCATAGAAGGAAGCATGTCGAGTACCTGAAGTAGATCTATGGATCGACTGAGGTTCACGTAACTCATATTGAGCCCAATGATATGTCCCGTGATATCGTCGCACGTGACACGTTTCCATGCGCAACAATCTGTATCATCAACCCATGATGACAATGAACCGGAAGGATCAGAGATATTAGCTCTCAATTTTAATAGAGCTTTTCGCTCTCCTGGATTGCAACCAACAGCTGCCTTCTTCTGTCCACAGCAGCAAATTGCAATCTCCATGATTAAAAAGATGATGAAATAGCGAAGAGCAGAAGACATCTTCAAATCGTGCAGTACCATTTTTTTTTTGCTGAATTATATGAACCACTTTACAAAGAAATTTGTTTTTCTTTTCTATTTTTTTTAACTAGTTATCGTTATTGCATATACAGAGATACATGTGCGAAGTCGTCTTAATTGAAGTAGCAATAAATTGACATGGACTGGATAATGAGAGCGTATGTTGACCTTGTAAACTTTTTAAAACATCACATAAGTTATTTGGAATTTTATACACACACACTAAGATCAAAAGCTCACACACACACACGCGCGCGCGCGCGACACAACTGTAACGCACACGCACACAACCAAACACACACACACACACACACACGACACAACACACGAACACACACATATACACGCCTCTACACACACACACATACAAACACACACCACACTTTCAATTATAACTTTTTCATTCCTTCATCAAATCATATAAATTTATACACTATTTCGACCAACTCGAGGAGAGGAACTCATTGGTGGTGACATTGTCGAGTTTTAATGGCCGATTGAGAAGTTATTGTGGCACTGGTTTGAAGAGGCAGCGGCTATGGCAGTTTGAGGCTTACCAACGATTTGTTTCAACAAAACTTACATGGATCTTGAGTGTCTTGGCCTGGGTAGTGTATTGGTGAGGTCAATTTCGGATTAGGACCGACTGTGGTGGTGTAATTAGGGGAAGAAGACGCAACGAGCATTGTGGTGGGTTTAGGTTTTTTGTGCGATTTTTCTCAAATTAAATGCAAACGGTTGGAGATTTCGTGAAATTAATTTAGGAGTTTTATTTAACTTGAGAAGACGCATGCAACAACGTTTTCTGTCATTGCTCCGGCGGCAACGCTGGTGGAGGGGTGGTGGTGGAAGAAGATGTCAAAAAATATAGAAACAAAATGCCAAAAAAAAAAAAAGGAAAAGGTGTATTAAAATTAATTTCTTAGTAGAAATTTATATATTTAAAATTTTTATTTAATATTATGTTTGTTGACTGACCTGTTTGAGCGAAATTTCTGGCTCAACCACCGGATGCTGACTATGTTGCTTGACTATAATTGCTTGATTTTTTTTTATTCTCGAAAAAAGAAATTTCCGCCTTCAAAAAATACAAAATAAATCAATTGGCTTTTGGCGAACGGTCTAATTTCACCAACTGGTAAGAAAATAAAGGAAGCAGTTTGAATTTGTGTCCTCACAAAGAAAAGAATATTATGCAATCCAACTAGATCTAATTAAATTTCTGCCTTTCAATAGTTCATTAGCTGAATGTCATTATCATAAGAAACACGGGACCAACTCGTTTAATTTATTCAACCTTTTTTGTTGGAAGAAAAAAAAAACTCGTATCCTTGCTGTGAATTCACTGCCTTCCTCAAGGAGCCTTTCTAATATTCCTATTTTTGCTTCTTCATTTATAATTTCGAATGACCCTGGTTGGTTAATAAAGTTCCTTTTCCTCAAAAGAAAAACAAATATATATATATATATATATATATATATTCCATTATTTCAGAACGATTAGCATTAGATTCATCCAGTGGCCGCCAAAAATCATAAATTTCAAATTTTCTATGGATTCTAGATGATGTTAGTATTTTTAATTAGCTAGGTTTATTTCAAGCTTATGTGTAAAATCAGGAAAAAGACCTAAATTTATGTCGTGTTCTCACACACACACACACACACACATATATATATATAAGTATAATTTAGTACAACACACTCATTTGTGTTTGTATGCCGGTTATACGTAGATACGTTGTGGTACCATACACAGATACATTATCTGGCATGGTAGCCAAAATTGCCGAAAATTAAACATACCAGAATTTAGAAGTATGTGCAAGATTATTAATGCTAATTAATTAGTAAGAATGAATGAATGAAAGATTACAAAAAATAATATTAAACCATTAAGAGGGGTAATTTGCAGTTTGCACCCTAAAAATAGGTGAATGAAACACTATGCTCCCTTAAATGATTAGTACAAATTTGGCAGATCACTCTCTATTCTATATTTAAACCCAAATGTTATCCAAAGGAAGGGTAAAATTGTCAAAAACGAAAAAAAAGTATAGTATTTAGATATATTCAAAATCGTACTGCAAAATCAAGTCAATTTTAATTTTTTTCTCAAACCGCACAAACCGCTCATTTATTTTATATATATATATATATATATATCTAAATTTATCTATTTGCTAACTTAAACTCTTCAATATGTAAGATAAATTCAGTAATCACAATTTAAATTGTTTCAAGCTTCGATAGTTATTGCTTTAATCATTCAACATTTCAAATATATCTAACCTTTCATTGTTAAATTATGCATGGACTAAAAATTTAGTATGTTATATTAGCCAAAATCTTAAATAATTGCGTACTAAAATCAATATTATTGTTTGAGCTTGATTTTAAGTTTGCAAAGTCACATTATATCTTTTAGTTTTATGAACTCTATACATTTAGTCTTTATACTTTTTATTTATAAAAAAATTATTTTCATGCATTGAATTTTTTAATATTAATTTAAATATTTTACTAACATTAGAAGACGATATTTTTCTTACTTTTGTCTAATTATTTATTTATTTGTTTTTGTTTAAAACCACCAAACCGAACTACTTTAAACCACTTTTGATTTTAATTAAAAAAAATCACAATTTGAAATATATTTTATAAAAAACCACATATATCAATCCGATTTTAAATATGTCCCTACAAAAAATCGAAACCAAACCGTGATAACCTCTAATTTTTCTCATCTGAGGGTGTGCTCCTTTGACATGTTTTTTTGTTTGGGTGCAAAGTGCAAATTACACAATTAAAAGTGAATAAAATTCATTTTAGTATTTTTTTTTTTTTCATTAATCTTAAGTCGATATACGAATTTTTAAAGTAAACAATTTTTATACCCAATTTCTTAAATGTAATTGACACATAGCGGATTTATTGTGGGTAACTTTTTCACCTAGGAGTTTTGCAGTGATAATACATATCCCTATTTAATATTAGCCTAATTTTAAATCATTCAAATAATTACTAAATATATAAATCAAAACTTATAATATAAAAATATTAACTCAAAGAATGAATAATGAACAATCATAATCACAAAAATATAAATTCTTATGTTTAAATAAATAAAATCAGAAATCATAAGATTTTAAACGTAATTTCTGTGTGTTGTAATTTATGATAAAAGATAACATAATAGGGGAACTATTTATTTTGTATTTAGTATCTCCCTTGACTTGTTCTACTGAGATCTAATCAATAAGATAAAAATGTTAAATCCTAATGTATTGGGCCCAACTGCATTGGGTTTATGGGCTTTTATGTGGCTTGTGCGTATTGTGGGAGTGATGTGTTGTTTTACGTTAGTGGATTGTTAAAGCCTTAACAAGACATGTATATTTTGGGCCCATATGTTGTGCCAAAAGTATATATATATATATATATATATATATGTATATATCAATCCTTTTGTATGCACAACTTGAATTACAAACGAAATTACATGGCACCCAAGCAAAACGGCCCAATTCCTTTGCGTTTCAGACTTGCCTAGCCGCCTTTTGTTTGTGGACTTGATTTACTTTGGAATTTAGTCATTCGATAATTTCTAATCGATTATGTTTTAATGAATTATTATCAATGATTTCATTTTAAGATTGGTAAAAAAATTGGTAACTGAATCGCACATGATCATGCCAACTTAAATACATTCTTTCTTTTTCAAAAAAAAAAATGGATATATATATATGTACTTTTTGAACTATATATATACACATAAATGTACATGGGCTTAAGTGTATTTTTGTCTAAATATTGAGAAGGGGTTAATGGTCACATTTATTAACCTTTAGCTCTCTTAATTAACTTAGCAACCATGTGAAATGTTGATAAAAGGCCAAACAAGTTTAGGTAATTATCCTATTATGTTTACAAGAGAAGGATAAATAACAGGAAATCATAACTTCATCATTTATTAAATTAGAGAAGAGCAAACCTACTCTTATGCGTCTACTGGAACTTTAATTTCTAATTTTTCTTTCTCATAATCATTCAGACAATATAGAGTATAAACTTTTTCTTGTAAACTCAGTTTAAGAAAATTCTTGCATCAACCAAGTGTTTGGACCCTACACATGCACCCAATAATTCAAATTTAACCACATGTTATACGTATTTTATAAAAATATAATATATATAAGACGTAGTTGAATCTAAACCGTTGGGTACATACACCTGGTCCATGAAAAAATTTCCCCTTAGTTTATGGACAAAACATTTTGCCTATTACAACTTCTACATACCGGAAATAAGCTTGCCTCCAGCTCCTCTTCAAGACCAGAACTCCAATGATTCCCCAGAATCCCGTGATGAAGCCACTTATTATAACTGCAAAAAAACATACCTTTTCATCTCTATCTCCATCTTCTGCTCCCTGATTTTCAACATCCGGGGTTACGGGTGCTACATCATCAAGACATTTCTTCCGCAACGGAGCTCCACAGAGCACAGGGTTGTTACCATAGATCGAAGGGTCATCAAGGGTTTGAAGTTGATCCCCTGTGGGGATCTGTCCTGACAAATTATTGTTCGACAAATTCAGAAGACTTAGAGAACTCAAATTCGACAAACTCTTTGGTATATTTCCAAACAAATTGTTTCTCGAAAGATCAAGAGATTCCAATGACTTCATATCTCCAATCTTTTCAGAAATTTTTCCTCTGAGATGATTGTGAGACAAGTTGAGACCAATCAAGCAGGAAAGATTTGTCAATTCTGAAAGAATCTCCCCAACCAGATTATTACTTGAAATATCCAAATTGACGACAAGCTTTAGTGTTTTGGTGTACTCCAACTCCATCCCTTTCATCACTTGGCTCAAACTCTAGTCAAACCATGCACCGTTGAGAGACTTATTGGTGTATCCCTTAACCATGCCTGAGAAATTGCCAATGCAATGTGGAATGTCTCCTGTGAACTTATTATGCACAAGGTCCAATACTTGAAGTTGGGACAATTGACAAAATGTAAAAGGGATCACACCATGCAACTCATTCTTTCTAAGCCTAAGAACTTTCATATTAGGCGGGTATTTTCCGATCCAATCAGACAAATTTCCAGGTAACTTATTTTCCCCTACATCCAAGCCCTCTAAAGATGTGCAATTTTGCAAACTTGAGGGGAGTTGCCCTGTCAGATTGTTGTTGTTCAAGTTTAAAAATATCAAAGAACAATCTTTTCCAATAGTGTCTCTTGTTGTACCTGATTCTTGAAAGCTCCCCCAGCAATCTGGCAGATCACCCGAGAAATGGTTTTTCGAGAGATCTAGAGTATGCAAAGCTTTTAGTTCGCATAATGAATTAGGTACCGACCCAGTCATCATGTTATACGAGAGATCTATGAAATCCGAACTGGAAGAAAGCTTTGGTATTGGTCCCTCAATATAATTGTGGGAAAGATATAAAAATGCAATGTTGGGTGGAAGTGTTGGTATTGGTCCCTTGATATGGTTTTTGGATAGATCTAAGAACGATATCTTGGAAGGAAGTATTGGTATTGGTCCCGTGATATTGTTCTCGGAGAGATCTAAGACTAATAGGCTAGATGCAAGTTTTGGCATTTTTCCCACGATGTAGTTTGTGGATAGATACAAATGAGTCAAATTTAAGTAATGAAGCCATTCCGGCAACGTACCTAAAATGCTACAATTGGTCATATCCAAATACATGAGTGAAGTTTGGGTTTGAATCCATTCAGGAAACTGGCAACCAACTTGGCAAAATTGCATATCGAGTGCTTCCAGTTGGAAAGGAGGCACCCAATCAGATCTCACACTGAATTTAATCATGTTATGGCCCAGTATTAAGTCTGCTAGCTTGGAAAGGTTAGCAAAGTGAGCCTCAGAAAGTGTACCGTTGAAAGAATTAAAAGATATGTCAACGATCTCAAGATTTGATAGTTGTCCTAAGGAAAGTGGAATTTCTCCACTGAATCGATTGTCATGAAGCCCCAAATATGTCAAGGCTCCCAATTTTCCTAGAGATGTAGGGATTGGACCAGTAAATGAATTAAATGAAAGATCAAGGACACTTAATGAAGTCATATTACGGAGAAAGCAAAGAAACTCTCCATGAAACGAGTTAGAGCTCAAATCCAAGTGTTGGATATTAGCAAGCAGTGAAGAGTTCACACAGGCATGGGATAAATGTGTGTTATTGAGCCCACACGAGGACATACGCAACACTGCCGTAGAAGGAAGCATGTCGAGTACCTGAAGTAGATCTATGGATTGACTGAGGTTCACATAACTCATATTGAGCCCGATAACACGTCCCGTGACATTGTCACACGTGACACGTTTCCATGCGCAACAATCTGTATCATCAATCCATGATGACAATGAACCGGAAGGATCAGAGATGCTAGCTCTCAATTTTAGTAGAGCTTTCCTCTCTCCTGGATTGCAGCCAACAGTTGCATTCGTCTGTCCACAGCAACAAATTGCAATCTCCATGATTAACAAGATGATGAAATTGCAATCTTCAAATTGTGTAGTACTCTTTTTTTTCTTAATTATATGAACCACTTTACAAAGAAATTTGTTTTTCTTTTCTATTTTTTTTTTCTTAACTAGTTATCGTTATTGTATATATAGAGATACACGTGCAAAGCCGTCGCTGGGTCTTAATTGGAGAAGCAATAGATTGGCATGGACTAGATAAAGAGTGTATGGGTGTTCAAGCTTATAAGGTCTTAATTGAAGAAGCAATAGATTGACATGGACGGGATAAAGAGAGAGTATGTTTGAGTTTATAAGTTCCTTAAAACATCTCATAAATTGTTTAGAAATTTATAAGTTCCTTAAAAGTGTTTGGTAATTTTTTTTAATAAATGAGTTTATAAGCTTCAAAAATAAACTTTCAAGAGTTTACCAAAAAAAAAAAAAAACCTCCTCCAATTTGTTTTTCAAACAGTTTATAAACTATCTAATACTAAAAAAAATAAAATAACATAAATATATTTATTTTTTTCAAGACTACATTTTTATTATCTCAACAAAATAATTATTTACATGAAACTAATTTTATTTTATTTTTCATTCATCATTACACTTAAAATATATATATATATATAAACTCTAATTTTTATTAAATAAAATTATAATTTTTAAATTACATAATCTTATTTTATTTAAATATTTTAAAATTTTATTTTTAAAATAAAATATATGAATTTATAACCTCTTTAAAATAATTTTAGTCAAACACTCTCTAAGAGTTAAGACCCTTATGCCTAAAGTCAAGTTTAATCAGCTGAAACTGACGAAAGGATAGTACCCATGTAAGTCTTGTCTGCTCCCGAGCAAAACGGTTTGATAGAGAAAGGTGTGATTCATAACTTTAATGTTATTTTGAACACACTACACACACATTTTTTATACACACACACTACACATATATTTTTCACATACACACATACTGTATATATATTTTTCACACACACACTGCACACATATTTTTGACATACACAGTGTATGAATGTGTGTGTGAAAAATGTGTATACACTGCACATTACTTGTATGTGAAAAATATGTACACTGCACACACACAGTGTGTGAATGTGTTCGTGCAGTGTGTGTGTGTGTGTGTGCTTGCAGTATGTGTAGTGTGTGTGTGTGTTGTGTGTGACTACACAGTGGGTGTGTGTGCTATGTGTGAATACACACACTGTGTGTGCAGTGTGTGTGTGTTGTGTGTGACTACACAGTGGGTGTGTGTGCTATGTGTGAATACACACACTGTGTGTGCAGTGTGTGTGTGTGTGCGCACTGCGTGTGTTAAAATTGTGTGTGCTTTGTGTGGGTGTAGTTTGTGCGTGTGTGTCTGTGTGTGTGTGCAAATGTTTGTGTGTGTGTGCGTATGTATCAATTGTGTGTGAACTAAAAAAAAAAAAAACACAATGTCACAAAATGACATTAAGAAAAATGATTGGACCCTACCATCAAAGTAGGATATACCCAATATACATATCCAACGAGTAAATATTTAAATAGGATAAAGTATAAAGTATCCTTTATTAGATATTTTTTGAATTAGAGTCAGAACAAAATAAAACCCTACCCATTAACATGTCTAATTTACAATACTTAGAACCATTTAAAATTTAACTATTACCTATTTGTAAGTACCATTTATTGCAATAACCATTTTTTCCTCTCAAAACTATCCGCATGCAAGTGATTTTCACCAATTAGTGTGTAGGCCAACAGTTGATATTTCATTTGTTCAAAAAACCGAGAATGCGAAAACTAAGTAAATATATAAATACATTATAACTGCGGGACGTCGAAGAAACCATCTGAGGGGGAAGTAGGAGGAGGATGAGAGGAGGGATTGTCAAAAAGATGAGTTGATTATGAAGATACTTGTCCCAAAATTGCTATTACAAGAAGTTGCATTCAGAAGTCATTAAATAACATGGTAGCGTCGTCTAGATTCATCAAGCAAGATTCCAAAATAACCCTCACTTTGCCCAAGAGCCTATGTTTTTTTTCCAAATCCCCGACGAGCTTGTCTCTAGGTAATTGAAGAACCTGGCGCATATAACACATGAACAAATCAGTTACTTCCCAGTTATTTAGATCAAATGGTGGCAAAAAGAATTATTTGTCCCATCACTAAAAATGTTGTCTTCCATCAGAAGAGCAGTTTTTATTGTATTTTAGGGTGTGTGTGTAGGGGACAACACTGAGGTTTTCGGTTTCAAACAATACTGTTAACGACGTGCAAATTATGTGCCAAATTCATGACGGAAAACATTCACGATAAGATATATTGGGAAGATGTTAGATCTACACAACAAAGTGAGCTTGTCATAGAGGTACCTCTTTTCCTTGCTCTTGTTCATGTGCGATTCTGAGTCTCAAATTTAAAGCAGCATGGTACATTTCATCAAGAACATGTCCCCGAAGGGGGTCCTTATTTACTCTCCACAGCAGAAACGGCGGCTGCTTACTAGCTGCACTTGTCACAACTTTCTGAAATAGATACAATACCACTCACAGATAAAAACTCTAATAAAATAATCAGGCAAAAGCGAATCGCTAAGTATAATTCAAGTGCCACCTTTCCACTAAAAGAGCATCCACATCTAGAATGCTACCAATAAAAGTAAAGTTGGCACGTTTTGAGGACCTTAATGTTTCATTTCTTTTCGTTATAGTCACTAGAGTCTAACCTAATCAGTCCCTTCTCAGTTTAAACAGACGGATACACAGGATATATATACTTCACCTCACAGATTTGCTAGTGACCCAAAGCAAATATGTCAATGGAAGGTGATCGAAAACGGATAAAGCTTGTGTTCACAAAAGCTCTTCTATGCATACTCCATACTTGACAACACAAAACAAAGATTGTACTTTTGAGATCAACACAAGACAGGCACTTAGCCCAGAAAAGGGATGCTATTTGGAACTATGATAATGCAGCAGAAGTTACCTCCATGTACAAGTAGTCGTCCTTCCAAAGCTTGTATAAAATCTGGAGTGTATCTTTCTTTTCAACAAATGTGGTATCCGAAATCTATAAAGACAGAAAATTTATCAGGCAATTTCAGCAGAAACATTTCATGCATAGCAATTGAATTATATATATATATATATATACACACACTTAACATTTTTCACATTTCTATTTGTCAATCAGGTCATTGAAGTTGCATTGCTAAACTACCTCAAGTAATTATAACATTGGAACAATTATTGAATTTTACAAGTCGCTAATGAACCCGATGGTACTAATCCAACAATATAGTGAATAACAACATAAGGAAACGCACTCCCTCAAGATTGTCAAAATGTTACCTTATCAGTCTCAAGAACACGATCAGCCTTTGACATTAACCTGAATATCCTGTAGGCCTCCCTCCCATATCTTCTCAATACCACAGATTCCACCTAAATTCAAATGCGATTATCATAAGATGTTGCAAAACATAACTTCCCAAGATAGTCAAACCAAGAAAGAAGGAGAATTACGAACTTCCTCGTTTTGAGCCATTTCAATGATACGCTTTATATCTGTAGACAGAGAAAGCGGTAAAAGCTGTGCATTAAAACACAATGCATATCCAGATGATAAGTAACACATGGCAACCGCATAGAAATAGCGGAAAGAAGAGAATATGAGTACCTATGCTATAACTTTCATCCAACCCCGTAGAGAGGGTTTCACATCCAAGCTGCTCCAGTAAAGCTCTGATACGTTCAAAGTCCATACCAAGACCACCCTCTTTCTTGATCACCTCATCATATATTTCATTTATGGACAAATAAACTGAAAATAATATAAGTCAGGCAAGTGAAGATAAGTGCAACAGCAAAGTTGATTTATATGAGAAAAGGTCCTAAGGGACAAAGTATATCCATGCAACAATATGCCGGTCAAAAATTACATTCTTCCTGTTCAGGTTTTCTGTTGATATGGATCTCAAGATTTCATGTTCGCTCATCAGGGAGTTCTGCATACACTAGCTAGGAAAGTTTTGAAACAAATATTGAAGAAAAAGCTGAGGAACAGTTCAACCTAAAGCCTAAAAATGAAGTAATATCAGAGGAACTGACTTGTGGTTTGACTCCAGAGACAGGCATTCTATTGAGCCTATCCCATCTAATTAGTTAATAAACACCCAACACCTTATGATAAATGTATCAAAATACATACAGATGAAAGTACAAGGAACAGTGGAAGAGTAAGAGATGCTAGTAGTCATAAAGGTGTCCTTGGAAGAATAAATTTGGATTTAAGGAATCAATTATTTACTCTGTTCTTAATTCTTACCACAAATACCTATGTTACTTTCGGATCAAAGGAAATAAATTTCAAAAATTAACAAATGGAATCTGGCAAGGTATGCATGAGGCAAGCTGCACCTGACTACGCTGTCTGTGAGTAACCAGGTTGTGGAAATAAAGTTGTTGCTTATCCCCAGTTATTTTCACTATTTACCATTTGTTCCTTGAAATGATTAACTGATATTGAACGACTCTCTTTGATCTTTAGTCAAAAAATTTAAAAGGGGATCAAAAATAACATGTCTTAAAATTTCAAAGAACATGTAAAGGAAAACTATAAGCTTGCCTTCATTCTTCCTTATTGTAGTATTTGGACATTCATATAATAGATTGTAAACCTATCATCATACCAAACTTTATTGTATTTTCATCCCTTTGACACAATATGATAATTCAAATCAATTATTCAATTGTCCATCTGTAGCCCTCAAGCATTCAGAATATTAAAGATATCTCCAAGTTCCCAAGCAAAATGTTAAGTATGAAAAGAGGGATTACTACCTGATTTATCATCTTTCTGTCCAGTCCTTGAGCATCTATTTAACTCCAAAATTGCACTCAGTACAATGCCAGCTTCTTCGTTAATCCTCGTTTTCACATATGAAATACAAGCCTATAGCAGATATGACAGAAAGAGTGAAAGAGAGAAGAAAATACATCAATAATCTGATGGTTGAAGCTTTCCATTCAAATGAAATACAGTTCAAACTTCAAATGAAAGAGGATGTGCTAAAATAACTATCACAACGAACCATATGTCTTAGGCGGTGCACAAATTCTTCATAATTAACACGCCAAAGAACTTCTTTCTTTTTATTAGGATCCAAGACATCTTCATCAGACTTCAAAACATCTTGCTTGCGCTATTTAATCAAAAAACA
>JAOWBU010000535.1:0-25000 GCA_026212405.1 Petrea volubilis
GTGATCCCAAACGAATTAGTAACTTTGTCGTACAAAATACGATTATAGGTTCCTACATGACTTGAAAGGTATGGTGAAGAATCGAGCAAGGGTAGAGGGCTTAATATGTGAAGCGTACTTAAATACGATTATAGGTTCCTACACATTGTTTGTCTGTAATCGAGCTGGTAAGCCCGGTGGTAAATGCGATTAGCAATTTTTGAGTGATGATGAATTGAGAAAGTCAGCTTTACACGTTCTTATTAATTGCGACAAGGTCGTGCCTATCATCGAGTAAGTATTTAATGACTAATATAATTTTGTGACAATAATTTTATTAAATTATAACTCCAAAAATGTTTATTTCAATATGTAGAATGTATAGGTTGCCAATTCGGTACCATTGGCCACATTTAACCGACCAAGAAGTTGAGGAGTCTGTCGGGAGAATTTTGTAGAATGTTTTGAAGACTATGTAAGTACTTTATTAATTAAAATAAAATATGTATATATAAATATTTATTATAAATATTATGATAGTGTAATTATTTGTGTAGGTTCATGATCCCAAAAATAATATCACTAATCAAAATTTACATGATTTGGCGTGGGGACCAAATTGTAAGATTAAGACATAGCAAAGATACATTGTGAATGGATATGCCTTTCATGTAGACGAGACCACAGAATGTATCAACACTTATAATGTTGGTGTTTGTGTTCGAGGCAATGGATCCACAGATTTCTAGGGCATACTTAAAGAATTGATTCAATTAGAATATCCCAATATACCTGAAAAGAAGGTTATCTTGTTCAAATGTCATTGGTTTAATTCCGTTTCGAAGAGGGGTATGAAGATACACCCGCAATATGGCATTGTACAGATCAAATTTAATGAGAGATACCCAAAAGATGATCCGTTCATTATTGCACAACATGCATCTCAAATATATTATGTACCGTATCCGGGCACAAAGAGGAATAAATTGAATGGGCGTTTTGTAATTAAAATCAGACCACGAAGTAGAGTAACCGATCAATAAATTGTTACTGATGACCTTTTCTCTTGGAGTGCCTCGCATTCTTTTCTTGCAAGAATCTTCACCCAGTGTGGATTCTGTGTTCGATAATAAACCTATGGGTCTTTTGGTAGATGCTAATGATCATGCAGAAGAGGTGAATTTTGACAATAATACATTTCGTAATGAACTTGAAGATAATGAGGTACGAGATGATGCGAACGAATATGACGATGATGAAAAGGATGAATTTGATGACGAACTTGATGATGACAATGATGAAGGAGATGATGGGATCAAATATAATAATGATGATGAAGATGAAGTTGATGAGAATAAAGATGATGAATAGGATTCATATATTAATTGTTGATGTAGTTGATGTTTACAATTTATTGTCATGAATCATTGTGAATTGTTATTATATAGTTGATGCTTGTGAATTGTTATTATGTATTTATTCGTAATTGATGTTTGATCAATTGTTGTGCATTGTTAACATTTTATTAATTTTCTCAATTATTTGTTGAGAATTCTGAAACAGATGGCCAGGAGATCGAAAAAAGGAAAAGAGAAAGTATTGAACACAAGGCCTAATCGGTATTTGCCTCCACCGACTAATCTGAATATCAATTTAGGTAGCTAGCTCGAGATCAGATTTTCCATCCTTTGCCTTGGGGTCCGCCCCATCGACGCCGATGAATGAAGGCCCATCCACCGACATGTCTCAAAACAGTAATACCAGTGGACATCAAATTCTAATAATGCCACAAGGAAAAGAGTAAGTGAATTGATTTATATAATTTTGCTATCTTTTCAATAAATAGATATCTATTCTATATATTTTTTGTGTATTGTAATATATAATCTTTTTTTCCCAACTTGAACAATAGTTTTGATGTCGAGGTGAAATCTATCGAAGAGATTAATCAGATAATTGAGAATGATTTCAAGATACCATGGCCTACTTGGAAGAAGGTTCCGATAGAAACTCGTGAGATGTGGTTTGCCCTGTTTAAGGTATATATATTTATTTAGTTTAATTGAGATTTGATTATTACTACAACTTGTGCATATATGATTTTTTTTCTGGATTAATTCTTTTGGTGGTCTGACATTCGCAACAGAATTTGAAAGAATTTCAAGCATAAAGGTTCAGAGATATTAAAAAATAGACTGGCTAAAGCTCGTAAGGATAACCGCAGGCCTAATTAGATAGGTGAAGAATCTTGGGATGCTTTTATGAGCTATATGGGGCACCCCAGAATTCCAGAGGATAAGCCAGCAGAACAGTGTAAACCGAGCATCGACTTGTGACAGAAAGGGATTCCTTGGCCATAAGGGAGGATTCAGATCTCATTTCAGGTGGCAAGATCATTTGGTAAGTAATTATTTTTTCCTTGTACTTTATTTAATTAATTGAGGTAGTGTTGGTTTTTATGGTTTTATCTCATTACTGTCCTTATTTCTATATTTCAAAAAGTTTTTACTTTATGTTTATTGTAGACGGAAAAATATGGACATCAGCCTTCTGTTGATGAAACATTTAAGGCTCTCCATTATTGAAAAGACGAGGATTGAAACGAGCATTATGTGGATAAGTGAGCAAAGGATACTTTAGAAGTTTGCTATTTTTTTTATCTTTATATATTATTGTAAGTACGCTTTTATAACAATTATGTATGTTTTTTTTTTTGCAGGAGAGCTTCAAAGCTAATTATGATAAAGCTTGTTTCCGAGCCATCGAGACAGTAGAGGAAGGACCTATTCAGCAGCCCAGCAAGTTGAAGGTAACATTAAAAAGAGTGTTTGTTAGATATATACACTTATTAATATATATATATATATATTATTAAAAAATATATACAAGATAAAAACTCTAATTGTTTTGTTTTTACATTTTAGATTTGGAAGCAGACAGTCAGCAGTTCAAAGAAGGGTCAGTGGTATGGTGTTGCTGATGGACCCTCTATCGTGACTATTGAGCCTTCCGGCTCATGGACTGACTTGAATACTTGGGTTGACCTCAAGACAGAGGAGCTGACACAAAAGATGAGCGATCTAGAGAAGAAGCATAGTCAGAAGATGACCGAGATGGAAGAAAAGCATAATCGAGAGATCTTCCACCTTCAGAAGATCGTGCCCCTAATGGTGGCCAACGTCAAAAAACTCAAGCGTCGATTAGCTCCACGGCGTAAGAAGGGCTCTACTTCGTCTGCTCCTGTTGCTCGTGACCAAAATAAAGGCAATGATGACGATGATGATGACACCGATGATAATCATGAGAACGATGATGGAGACGATGATATTCTTGGATTTGACTTTTAGATACTTTTGTATGTATATTGTTGTATGAATTGTTGTATTTAACTATTAGAATAATATTAATTATTAATTATATATATATATATATATTAGAATATGCCTTGTGCATTATTTGTATTATATTGATATATAGTTTGTTGGTATTTATGTTTGTTGATATTTTGATTTTTGAAAAAAAATATGTAGACTTTGGTGTGCATTAAAACAAAATCAATTATGAAAAAAACTATCAGATTAGCGAAGAATTTTTTTGTCGCTTAAGTTTTTCAAAAAATATTTTTTTGGCCACGGATACATCTAATTTTTTTTTAAAAAAAATATTTATTTTTTTCCACAGATAAATCCATGGCTAGATTTAATTTGTTTTTTAAAATATTTATTTTTGGCAACAGATAAATCCATGGCTAGATTTAATTTTTTTTTAAATATTTATTTTTGGCCACGGATAAATATGTGGCTAGATTTAATTTTTTTAAAAAATATTTATTTTTGGACACGGATAAATCCGTGGATATATTTAATTTTTTTTTTATTCTTGGCCATGGATAAAATCATGTCTAGATTTAATTTTTTCTATAAAACATTTAATTTTGGGCTGCGAATTCATCCTTTGCCAACTTAAAAAAATTATTTAAAAAATAAAAAATGTTGGCCACAGATAAAAAATTGAAAAATCCGTGGCCAAAGTCCGTGGCCACTTTTAGCCACGCCATATTTGGCCATGGATTTTTTCTGTAGCCAAATCCATGAACAAATCATTGTTTTCTAGTAGTGTTCATTTGCGTGCGAATCTTAGCGATAGATTTCATGAAACTGATTTGACGCCATATTTTCTTTGACCGTCTTATAATTTGCTATTAATTTTTTGTAATTCACATCCTTATTTTCGTAGATTCGCAAAGAACCATTTCACACATTGCATTTTATTGTACACTAGACCATAATTCGTGCATCGCTCCCATAATAGTAATGTTTAGGTTAGAACTAAGGGTTTTAGGGGGTGAAGGCACTGTAAAACAACTTAAAATTCCTTAAATTGTGCATTATGTTTTGTTAGGTGACACATTTAGAGGTTGTATCGCGTGGTTTAATGTTTTATAGTTCAAAATTATATTTTCTTAATATCACAAATAACCTTTTCCAATTGACATAGGAACCTGTGATTTTCATTTATCAACCTTCTTTGTTCTTATCTCCAATTCCATTCTATAGTATCAATATATTATATATAAGTGGTATTGAGTTTCATGCTTCAATTATCAAATCATGCGTAAATTATAATTTGGAAGGTAAGGCTCTTCTTTTTATATTAGCAAATGTCCTTTTGGATTTTGCAGAATGGTATGGCTGCACTGTTAGAATATATTATTATATACTTCATACAACAAAATTTATGTTATTATTGTATTGCGTGATCTTAGCTGGGTAGTTGGTAATATTGGTCGATATGTAAAACAAATATATATTAATTATAAGATATTAATAACATTTTTCTTGTAGCAGACCTGTATCTTCCAAAATTCGTATTACTGAAATCATGTGCAGGAGAAAGTGTGAGTAATCCTTTGCAATGTTAGACAATGCAACTGAGTCCATTATGTATTTGGTGTGTTCGCTCTTAGAAAAATCTACCAGTCCGGGACATAATTAAATAGAAGATAATGGATTTTTTGGGTTAATATTTGCGAACAATATATATTTATTGTAATTTAATTAAAAGTGTGGCACAATTTATTGTTTTGTTTTTTAATATGGAAAAGGACGTCTTATTCATAGAATCAGTAGTTTTTGTATTTATAGCTTCTAATACATTAAGTTTTTGATGGGGTCATACGAATGTGTGGAATGTAGTTTTGAAAATTTATAATTGTTTAAAAATGAGATCGGGTCATTTTTTGTTATAGGCTTTATGTAGTTCATCATTGGTGACGCTTGGAGTTCAACAAATGCTTCGAATTGTGTACTCTTTTTGGATAATTTTTGGGAGGGATGGAGCTTATCAGCTTGGGAAAATAGATGTTATTTATCATGGTTAATTTCTATTGTGCTTCCCATCTTAACACAATCCATTGTAATTGTTCATTTGAAATTATGATGATTAGTTATTTTACATGACATCTTGTATTTGTTTTTACTATTTTTGGTATTTATGGTCTTTTTTTTTTCGTGATTCTTTAATACACATAGTTTTTTTACAAGGAACGACGTTGCATATGCCAATATTGTGCTTTTTGGGAAAAAAATGATAGCATAGATTTCTTAGTGATGAATATATAGACACTTTTTTGAGGTATTTTTTAGACCACTTGGCTATTATGGAATTTGTGCAGTTTGTGTTGGTATGTGTGTGTTTTATTACTGGATATTGTGAAAAATTTAAGAGACTACTAGTGGCAATATAATAATATAACCCTTCATATTATTTTCTTGTTTAAAGGAGATATAACAATATTATCAATGATATATGTTTTTATTTGTTTTCATGGGCCTGTACAAAATGTTCATATGAGATGATCTCCCAAATAAATTACTAATATTTAGGTTAGTGTTGATTCTATTTAAGTAAATATTTAGGTATTGATTGATGCTTTTTGATAGAGGGTGTACAATATACTTTGGTTGCATTTGGTAGGGGTTTATGGGTGGGATTATATGAGCATCCCACCCATAATTATGTTTGCTGGCATTTTTTTGGCTCTTGATATACCTTGAGCCTAGTCTATTATCTTGCACTTCTCAGAATATCCCATCCCACTAAGGCTTCATTTGGTAGCCTTTGGGAATTGTGCCTAATACCACTCCAAGAGGATATCGGTCCATCATTTTTCTTGGGATAAAATATCCCACCTAGGGGATGGGATGAGGAATCACTTCTCCAGTTGGATTGGGTACCGGGCGTATGCTAAATCATGAACTTCAACAATTGCTACCAAACACTTGAATGGTTGTAATGCCTATTAAATCCCACACATAAACCCCTACCAAACGAAGCCTAGGGGTGGGATAAGCAATCTATTAGTTTAGACTTAATGGTTATAACTTCCAAATTATTCATTTAACCCTATTCCTCTGTGATCTCGCCGAACAAATAGAAATTAGATGCCAAACACTTTTTTGCAAAACATTCGCCAAAATCTTTTCTACGATGAAGACAATTCATTTTCCCTTTAGCCAAAAAAAAGGTGCCAGACAAAAATTACGTCGCTCCATACATCTCTATAATACCATGAATTTTTTTTCCCAACTTCAATGTAATGAAGAAAAGGTTTGTCTGAATCTTCTTCCAAGAAACTTGTGATACCCAGTACTTTAGTCATTATAGGTCCAATTTTGCAGTTTTGTTTTTTTGTAGGGAGAACCAATCGAAGTGTTAATTTGAAAGATTTTTTTCCTAAGTATGTTCAATAAAATGTTGTTCTTTCTGTAATTTCTTGTTACCTATTTTTCTTTTCTTTTTGTTCTTCATATGTTTATCCCTGGATTGAATACGAGATTTCAAATTTCTCCTGTATTCTAAATAATTTTTAATACGGTTGTGCTTCAGTTTTTTTTTATAAAAAATAGTTTTTGGATCTAATGCTCCAAATTAATTTGAAGATATGTTATTTTAAGATTAGGAAGTTGGTATGTCTGTTTCTTTTTTTCTAGAGTCAGTGACTTATGCTTTATTTTTAATACTTTCTACATCAAGTTTGGGATATATTGTTGATGTTAATTGGAATATCTATGTGTGACGTGAAATTAGTAATTCAATCTAAAAAACGTCCAATTTTTGAATTAATATTACTTGTAATAACGTTAGTCGATATAATTATGCAGTATAATGGGCACTATTTTGAAACGTAACATAGAAGTTTTTACCACTGTTGAAGAAATCAAGCATGAAACAATGGTGGTTTTGAATACTTTCGTATAGACCTTAAATGGTTATAATCATAAGGATCGTATAACAGAATTTGATATGGAATATGTTATAACCAAGAGAATCCTAAAACAAATAGCGCACCTTAAGAACCTAATGGATTTAAGTGATAAGGACAGTTTAGATGACTCGCACATGAATAGAGCAACCTCCACACATTTATACTTTCTTCTGTGTCATGTTGGTGGGTTGTTTGATCCAAACTATATAGGTGTGCGAGAAAAGGTTGCCCTCTTCTTAAGTGTTGTCACACACCACAAAAAAATTCGGGTAGTAAAATTCAACTTCAATAGATCTACCCAAACTATTTTTGTACACTTTCATTCTGTCCTACATTTGCACTTATTTTGATTAAATTTGGGTTCTAAATTGGTTAGAATTTCACTAAAATTTATTTCTTACTTGTCATCAGTGAAAATTGATGAAAAGTAGCTCAAAAATGGGGCCTAAAAATAGTAAAAAGTGTAGAGGCATGTCATACAAGGAAGCTGAGAGGCTAAATATGGAAACAATCACGCTCATTGCATAAGGCATGATCACACCTTATAGTCAGAATTTTCTACGTGGGAATAGAAGACAATTGTCTAGTTATGGCAAGAGTTTAACTTGGAAACAAACTATCTTCTTTCCTATGATTTTCCAGGCTTTTCAAAGACTTTTCCTAGTCCTGTTAGGAATTAGATCAATGGTTAGAATTCTATATATACATGCTCTAAGAACTTTTATTGACACCTGATTCTAGTCTTAGCTATTAGTTTTTCTTGGAACTTCCAGCTTTTATATTTTTATTTGAAGTTGTATTCATGGCCATGCATGGCTAGACTACTTTATTCAGTTAATGAGTAATTCAAGCCAACATTTTGTTAAGGGATTATGAGATCCAATCAATTTGGTTGTCTTTTACTTTGATGCAATATTTGTGTATTTTTCTATGCTTTTTTTGGAAAATCCCATCCATTAATATTATTTTATTATATTTTCAATGTGGAAAGTTATTCGTTGATAAAATCACATATATCCAGTTCGTAGGATTAAATCTGTAATTGTTTACTTGAACCAACACAATTGGAAATTAGTATTATTTGATTGGGTTGAAACTTTTGAATTATACTATGAAAAATATATGAATTAGTTTCGAAGAACCACGTTTGTAGGCTTGTTGGCTAGGATTAGGTCTTTCTAGTTTTTAATATTGTTAACGAGTTACATTCTATTGTTTAACTAGGATTATTTGTTAATTAGGGATTACTCATTGTGTTTTCATGTTTAATCTATTATTAAGCAAAGATTAGGTTGGACGAGTTCTTTGAAGACAATAACTAATCTATTACTTGAATTAAAAGCTATCTTTGAATTGATGATCAATCCATGAAAACGTTATGCAAAGAATTACCTTGACTGAGTTTTTATTTATATCGATTTGATTTTAATTCATTCCTTGATTTTATTTTATTTTGTTAACTTTTGATTTAAAACCCCCTTTTTACTTTGAATACTTGGTTTTCTTAGAAATTCGTCCATAAGTTATTCCCAATGGGATCGACCCTACTAACCATATTTACAATTTTATTTGTGTTTAGAAGTAGTAGGATATAGTTTTGGTGGATTTGAAACCTATCAAATTTCGGCACTGTTGCTGGAGACTAACGAAATTGATCTATTTTCTTTGATAATTAGTTTTTTTTGTCTTTTTTTCAAAAAAAAAAGGGTCATTAATTCGATTAGTCATTAAAGCGATGGCCAACTCCCCTCAACCCAAAACATGTGGAATTTTCCTTTCCAAAAGTCATACGACTGAGATGTGCCCCACATTTGTTGTTGATGATCTTGAACAGGCGATTACAGTTGGAGGATTTCCTAGGCCACCCTAGAGGAAATAGGATCTCTTTTTTGATATCTACAATCGAGGGTGGAGAGATAATTCCAATTGTAGTTATGGAGTTATGCAACAGATTTCCATTGATACGAACTAAGGCCACATGCCCTGTTGTAGCAACCACAATCCATTCCACGTATGTCTCTCGAGGATATTGTGAGATCATTAGCAATTAACACTCTACAATTTCAGTAGGAGACTAGGTATTTTCAAAACTTAGAAATCAAGATGGTAAACTTGGAAAGTAAGGTGGGAGATATATTCAAAACTTGGAAAGCAAGATGGTAGACTTGAAGTAAGGTGGGAGCCAGTATTCGAAACTTGGAAAGTATGATAGGAGACTTGGAAAGCATGTGGGAAATAGCATACAAAAGTTAGATAGCAAGGTAGATCAGCTAGCTACATCTGTGGCTAAATTGGAATCTCAAGGGATATTACCCTTACAAACAATAGTTAATTCAAAACAAAATATGATTGCAATCACCTTGAGAAGTGGTGACGAGTTTGAAGAACCTACAATGACAAGCCACAAGCACACTTCTAGATTAGGAGGTCAAAAGAAAAAAATCACAAGAGATAGGAAAGAAATAGAGGAAAATGAGGTTCTTAACAATTTTTGTATGATTGAGGTAAATGTTTCTTTACTTGATGTAATTAATAAATTACCTCAATATGCTAAATCTCTTGAGAAATTATGCACGTATGAGAAAAAATTGGAGGGCTCACAAAAGTTAAGTGTGGGGGAGAACATATTAGCTATAATACAAAAGAAACCACCCATGCAAGGATCAAGGTACGTTCTCTATCCCATGTAAAATTAGTATTGTTGGTGTAAAAAAAACTTTGTGTGATTTACAATCTTCAGTTCATATCATGCCTATAGCTTTTTTCTCATATTTGAATGTGCAATCTTTAAAAGAAACAGCCACAGTGCTCCAACTTGCTGATGGATCAATAGTTCGTGCAAAGTGGTGTTGGAAGATATGTTAGTACAAATTAATGGTTTAGTTTTTCCTGTTGACTTTTTGTTCTAGGTGTGGAGAATGAGTCCACACTATTTGAAATTTTACTTGGGATACATTTTCTTAGTGCCTCCAGAACGGAAATTGACGTGCATAGTGGCACAATCTCTATGGAATTTGATGGTGAAGTAGTTGAATTTAAAGTTTGTGATACCATGCACTATACTAATAAAGTGTGTTCTATTTTCAGTTTGGAAGCAATCCATTAACTAAAACAGATGATTTTCACAACACATGGATTCCACCAATGATAAAAGCAATAAACAAAGAGGCTTCTGAGATTTCGATCTCTCCAAACTTGGATATAAAAAGGGAAAGTGTGGCAAAGATTGTGCCTAAAAAAATAGATGCTATCACAATTGAGAACCCCAATGAAGAGTTGATGTGGAGACTGGCAAACTTCATTTTTCACGTCCAATTTCTTGAATCCTCTTGATATCTAGCCCAGGACATTAAAAAAGGACGCTTTTTGGGAGGCAACCTAATTTTTCATTCTCTTGTTTTTCAAAAAAAGCTATTTTTATGCATCTAATTACTCTATATTGTTGTGTTTTATTTAGTGTTTTATTGTTTATAGGTGTTTAAAATGACAAAAATTAGAGTCAAAAGTTGATAGATAGTGCAAGTATATTAGGCGTGATCACGCCTTATGAAAGGGGAACCACCTTCAACCAAACAACTATTCAAGACATAAAGGCTTGTTTTGATTGGGTGGATTGGATAAAGGTGTATTTAGTGTTGAGTTGGTTGATGAGTTGGATAATTGTAGTTGGACTACCATATTTGATTGGGTGGATTCAATCCATAATTTCTAACTTCCTCAGTAATACCCCTCCCCCTACTACTTAATCTAACATTTAAGCATGGATTCAATCCATGAATGCATGGATTATGGCTACATAGTCCATAAGAAGACCACAAATCAAACATGGAATTTAGGTTGGACTACTTTTTGTATTATAACTTATTACATGAAATCAAAAGAAGCTAAAGCAACTTTGTTCTTCCTTTAATTCTGTTAGTTTTACTTTCATTCGTTGGACTGGGAAAGTCATTGCCCACCGATTTGCCCATAACTCTACTTTTGAGCCAATGGGTAGCACAGTACCTGCGTATGTTCAAGATGTACTTGAGGCAGAGGTCTACTCCCTTTGATCTAGCAATATAAATTTTCTCCATTCAAAACAAAATGTTAATGTTGATTATTTTAGAGGTGAATATGTTGGAAAACTTTAATTAAAACATGAAATTATACAAAAAAAAAAAATCCAAAATAAAAAAAATGTAAAATACAATTCCCATGAATCGAGTTGACACAGGTAGATGAGCAAATAATGGTTTTGTTATTGTGACTTGAATTTAATGATGGCCTTTCTAAGCAAAGAAAGAAACTTCAAATTGAAGAAGCTTAAAGAAGAGAATTCAAACTTTACTACTTAAGAGTTTGAGTTCAAATTAAATTCTTCTTGAATTGAATAATGCTTATCTCTTAGGATGAGATAATGCTTATCCATTAGTATTGGATAATGCTTATCTCTTAGTACTAGACAATGCTTATCCATTAATATTGGATAATGCTTATTTCTTAGTACTTAGATAATGTTTATCCATTAGCATTGAATAATGCTTATCCAATAGCATTAGCTGATGCTTATCTTATCTCTTGTGGTCTATATATATGTGCTCTTGGTAGTCATTTGAAGAAAAAAAAAAGAGTGGCAAGAGAGAAGAGAAAAGAGAAGAAAAAAAAGAGATCATTGAGAGGCTTAAAAATTAGAGAGTTTGGAAACACATAAGAGATATTTTTTTGTGAAAAGAATTGTGAGATTATTCTCTTAAATGTTGCGTATAATTAGAGAATATTTTCTCTAATTGTTGTAACTCTCTGTAAATTTCATTATAGTGAAATTGCTCATCGTCCGTGGATGTAGGCTTGTTACTAGCCAAACCACGTAAATATCGTGTCATTTAAACTTTCGTTCGTTTTATTATCAATTTATTGTTGCCTATTTAAATAAATATGCTACTTGATCCGGATGCTAGCCTAGTAGTTTTGAATATGATACATAAATTGATCAATTGAAACGACATCTCTTCAATTCTCTCCTAGATGGTGTAGAAAAGAATAACATCATATTTTTAGCTTAGGGACCACCACCCTAATGTACTTTAGATCAAGACACTGTAATTATGTGTCCACAAACTTAATTAAAGTGTGATTGGCCTCCTACACATATAAAGTCCTTATACTAAGTATGATATTTCTACAAGATTAATTTTGTAATGGATCACATAATTGGGCTCCTTTTGATGGGATTGCTAACAACACATTATTTTTATCAAGTTTTAGGTCACAACTGCAATTATTTTGATTAAATTTGGATTTTAAATATGTTAGGATTTCACCAAATTTATTTCTTATTAGTCATAGGTGAAAATATGTGAAAAGGAGCCTAAAAAGGCCTAAAATATGGTAAAAAGAGGGTTGTCATAAAGGAAGTCGGAGAGCTAAATACGGAAATAATCGTGCTTATGGCATAAGGCATGCTCACACCTTATGGCCAGCACTTCCTACGCAGGAATAGAAGAACGAAGTCTTGGTTTTTCAGAAGTTCAATATGGAAACAAACTCTTCTTATCTACAAAGTCTTGAGGTTTCCAAATAATTATGCTAGTCCTGTTAGGAAATTTGATCAAGGGTTGGTACACGTTCTAAGACCTTTTCATGTATTTTGAATTCTAGTTCTTTAGTTTTCTCTTTAAAATTTCTAGCTTTTATATTTTATTTGAACTTGTTATTATGACCATGCATGGCTCAATTTCTTTAATCAGTCAAGGAGTAATTCTAGCCAACGTTTTATTCAAAGATTGTAAGATCTAATAGGTTTGGTTATCTTTTAATTTTATACAGTATTTGTGTATTTTTCTGTGCTTTTTGAGAAAACTCCATCCCTTATTGTTGTTTGATAGTTGTGCAATTATGACCGATTGTTCAATTAATTTAACTTTATAGTTCCAGTTGATGAAATCGAATCCGTAATTGTTTGTTTGAATCAACATAAGTGGAAAGTAGTATAATTCGTTATACTATGGAAAATACTTAATCTAGTTTCGAACAATTATATTTGTAGGTTTGTTGGCTAGGATTAGGCCATTCTAGTTTTTAATGCTGTTAACAGGTTAAATCCTATCGTTCGACTAAGGTTATTCATTAATTAGGGATTATTTGTCGCTTTCACGTATCTAGTGTATTATTAAGGAAAGATTAGGTTGGATGAGTTCTCTGAAGGCTATAACCAATCTATTACATGAATTATAAGCTATTCTTGACTCAATGATTAATCCATGAAAACGCTGTGTGAAGAATTATCCTTGGCTAAGTTTTTATTCATATAGATTTACTTTTGATTTCTTTCTTGCTTTTATTTTATTTTATTAACTTATTATTCAAAACCCCCCTTTTCGTTTTACTTTCTTTTTAACTCCTGATTATCTTGGAAATTGGTCAACAAGTTATTCCTTGTGAGATCAACTCTGCTTACTCTATCTACAAATTAATTTTGTACACGAGTAGGATTTATTTTTGATGGATTTGACACCCATCAATAGCACACTATGTACAATTAATTAACATGTGAGACCACTAACTAAAATACAGAAAATTCGAACAACCTCTCGCATAATTTGGCTCCTTTTAATGGGATAGCATACTATGTACAATTAATTAATATGTGAGACCACTAAAATAGAGAAAATTCCTACAATCTCCTACATGGTCCACATATGTTTTCAAAAAATTGTATATAGCTAAAACCTTAATGAGCACAAACTCTATGCTATATCAATCTTCAAATATCCCGAAATAATCTGGTCCATCAATTGTACTAATATAATACCAAAGTGGCTTTTATAACATAACTTGTAACTAAACCAAATAATGGTAAAAATATCAGAAAAATTGATGACATACATTAGATATAGATTTGTAGTATGAAAATTACTTCCAATGTAATATGAATCATGCCTACTTCCAACTAGTCCTACCTTATTACTTGGAGAGTCCCTTAATACTTTTCAACACTTTATACAAAATCGCAGTGGAAAGCCAACATCATTATTTCAAAGTATTCAATCAAACATGTTACCTAAGTCTATATACAACATAAACACAAATTATGCGAAAAGAACATGAAATCAAGTAACAAACTCCTACTCACACGGCATAATGTAGATCCTTATGATACCCATATAAGCCACATGATCATGAAAAACTTTAACTGGCAATTTCTTAGTCAGCTTTAAACCATTAAATTTACACTAATATATACTGTTGACACCTAAATACTTTGAGCTCATTTATTCACAACCATAAATTCATATCCATATGTTGGAACTCCCTAAAATCTAGTTGTTCTTGTAATATAGCTTAGCAAGCTTATTATCACAATTGATCCTTTATGATGCCTACACTATCGATCACTTGCAATCTAGTGATGAAATTCCAATGTTATATTCTCTGATTGGATACCTCATAGCAGACCATGATTTCAATCTTTATAGTTGAGAAAACTACTAGTATTCAACCTTTATAGTTGAGAAAACTACCAGTATCATAGCACGTCTTTGAAATAGCTCTTTGAACTCATAAACACATAATCTAATGTGAATCCTTTGATATCTAGGAACCTAATAAAAATCAAATCTAAATACCACACTATATTTAAGTCGTTTGATTTTTGATAATGAGCACATTTCTTAATTCTTTGTAGATATCTCGTAACTTATCACTTCAATGATCCACATTTTAATTACTAAAATATATACCTAACTTCCCTACTACTTTACACTGTAGATGAACTTATTGAATTTACATTCAAGGTGTTTTTGAGTCTTTGGACTCAAAGTTAGTTTGGTTGCACCGTGTTGTTTGTTTAATATCACGATTGAGAAATATTTTCATTATGTCCATCTGGTGTAGTTCAATACTAAAATGAGCCACAAGTGCTATAATAATTCTGAAAGAGTCTTTTGTCAAAATCAGCAAGAAAGTCTCATTAAATTCTATGCCTTTCCTTATGACTGAATCCCTCAATGACTTGGCATTCTTTGTATCTTTTGATATTACCATTTGAATTCTATTTGGTTTTGAAAATCCATTTATGACTAATGGGTTTTTACCTTTGTGGTAACTCAACTAAATCCCAGATGCCATTGTCCCTCATGGATTTCATCTCATCATTTACGACTTTGATTCATGTATTAGAATTCAAACATAATTTGACTTGACACAGAGATGTAAGATCATATTGTAATCCCATATCAAATTAGTGTTCATGGAGATACACGGTGTAGTCATCTGAAATAATTTTTCTCTTTTATTTGGTGGATTTGTTTACTGGCTCTCTAGATTGAGGTAGTTTGGGTTTATCAACTTGAATGGATGATTGATCCCTACTTGATTAGTGAACTTTCAAGTGCAATTATGCTTTCTGCATTATCCTAATGTACATACTAAAGAGTACTAGGATTAACTTTCCAATCCCTTTTAGGTGTAACTATAGTGGGAATGACACATTCCTCTTCAAGCAAAAATTTCCTATCTTGATCTCTCCAACTATAACAAATATCCTTAATGAACTTAACATTCCCTATTTTAGAAAAAGACCTATTTGAGAGAGTATAGAATTTAAAGCCTCTCGATTTCCAAGTACCCAACAAAGTAGTAGCTAATTGTTCTTCAATCCAATTTTTTCACATTAGGCCCACAAGGCCTAGTCTTAGCTAGACATCCTAGACACGTAAGTGCTTAACACTAGGCTTTTTGATCATCCACAACTCATATGGGTTTAAGCTACTGGTTTGCTTGGAACTCTCTTTAATGTGTAAATTGTTGACTTTAATATCTTACCTAAAAGTTGTTTCCAAACCCTATGACTACTTGATAATGAAGTACAAATAACCATATAGAAGCAATTGTCAATAAAGTTGATTAGAATTGTTACCCACTCCATGAGGCCATAAGGAATGGATCACAAAAGATTATACGCATCAACTGTAAATATTTTGTACTATATTTGCACTTATTTTCTTATACTTTATTTGTTTTTCATTTGTTTTTCATTTGTACCTTCTAGATGGATTTTTTAATTTGTAACAACAAGAAAATAAAGAACTCCTTTTGACACAAGCACCTTTATTCTCTGTTAAGAGAAAGTACGTAATTGCTTATGTCGTCATAGAAATAAATTCTCATTAGCTAATGTATCTACATAATTACGTAATTGCTTATGTCTTTAGTACACATTGCTTTAAAGTTATCCTTCATTTCCATTAAAGATTTGTTGTCTAATATATACAATGTAGGAAACTAGAATACTCGTTCCATCAATATTACATTTAGGGAACAATTGAAATTTCATTTCCAAGAGGACAAGTGAGTCTGCATTTATCCAAATAGAATATAAAAATTATATTTTATTTCAATGATGGTGTAGCCAAAACTTTATCTAAATTCAAATACAAACCAATGTTCAAGAAAATATTGTGCACACCAATAACCTTTAAGAAATTTTTATTGTCATTTCTTATTCAAATGTATCTTTACACCAATTGGCACTAGTCACTTTAATTAATCTTGGAGTATGATAGAGATGTGAATGGTTGGTCCAACATCTATCCACTAAGTGTCCAACAAGTACTACAGTCAAATCAATTAATTCATAAACAAACAAAGTAGAATTGTCCACATTCTTTGCACAACAAATAGCCTATTTGGGACACCCTTTCTTTATGTGACTAGCTTTATTGAAAAAGTAACAAACAATAACTGAACTTTATTTTTGTTCACTTTATGTTGGAATGTCCGTAGTCTTGTAGTTTCATTAAGTTTATTCCTTTTCGTTTCTTAATTGTAGTATTTTCTTAAGAAATTATTTCCAAATTAGTACTTCGTCCATTTTCTTAACTGAAAATAGGTCCACAAAAATGTCTTTCAACATTCAAACTTTAAGGACCTTTGTTTTATTAAAAGATTGGATAATTCTTTGACGTACCTCTTTATGTTTCTTTAACCCTTAAACTGCATTTAAATGAGCTGTCTAAGAATAATGCTCATTTTGACCTTTTTGTTGTAGTGAATTGACCAACTTTATACTTTTGAAAACTTTTGACATTTTTTTTTCTGAGATACGAACCCTAATGGATTCCAAAATTTAAACATTGCATGATCAGTTTTAACTAATGCAATTTGATTGGTTCTACTTTCTGTAAGTGACACTCTATCAATAATAGTAATATTGGTGATTAGATCCACAGGATAATCAAATCTTAATGTATAGTTAACTTTATACAACGAAGCACAATCATGAAGTGCTCCTTCCATTTCTTAACGTTTGTGTTATTGACCATAAATGGATGTTATTCTTGATGGCAAACATAGGAGGCATATTAAAAAAAAAACGAACATGCTCCCAAACAAATCAACCATGTAACACATGCATATGTAAGGATAATAAATGCCGCAAACACATCAAATGCAATTGAGCCCATCTCAAGATACTTAGTACAACATTGTTATCTAGTCAACAAACAAAAATAACAACTTGTAAGAGGTACCCTTATCCATAATTCATGAAGATTGATAATTCTCAACACACCTCACACAACATTGTTATTAGTCTTTGGACAAGATAACAATTTTTAAATGTTATCACTTTGTTCATAAAGATTGATACCTGAATCGGCCTAGCAATATGTGTTTCTTTGGACTGACAAATTGCCAACATATTAACCAAAAATATTCAAATGTTTATAACTATCTATTATATAACCAAAACAATCTTATTCTTCTGGGCTGATTATTTTGCATTGACAAAACAACATGACATACCACATATTATTGACTGTAAACCATCTGGCCAAAATAATATTTCTTTGGACCAATTATTTCACATAGATGAAATAACAAGACAAATCACATATTCATGAATATCAATATCTGGTCAATATAATGTTTCTTTGGGACGATTATTTTGTATAAATAAAACAACAAAAAATAACATATTCATGATTATCAACCATTTGGCCCAAATAATCTTTTTTTGGGCTGATTGTTTTGCAAAGAGAAAAACATGCCTATCTTTCTAAAATAGATAAATTTTACCCAATAAAGATTGCTTTGATTACATATTAGTTCAATTTATACACTTTCAGAAGATTGGCACATGGTGACTAAGTCCCAAATGGTGTCAGACAAAAATGGACTAGAACATTACAATGATACGTATAAAACATAGCAACTTATATGCAAAAAGCATAATGGTCCAGCACCAAGTTGTGTTTTTTGTCATAGTCTAGATGCAAGATTGAGTTCTTTCTCATAAATTTATGTTTTGTGGATGGATCTCAATATTCATTGTAATAATAAAACTTTACACAATACGAACAAAGCAACATAACAGTCCAATCGCAGGATGGAGAGCCGCATGGCATGAGTGCGCAAGTTCATCTTCCTCCAAGTGCAAATGCTCGCGTACACTCATTTTCTACATGTGTGTAGGTGCAATTGCCTGATGTTGTACCTTCGTGTTTGCCCCTAGAGCGAGGGTTCAATCCCTTGCCTGATCACAACCTTATTTTTTTCTGCAATTGCTAATGGAACAAAACAGTTGAGAAAAATCCAAAATACTGTGTATTTCTCAATGCTATATTGAAATATTCAAAATTATATAAAATCAATCAAGACTTATAAGAACGAACATGCACCAATAATGTATCAAACATTAACATATATTGCAAAATTACCAAAACATACTAAAAAAATGCACAAAATCATAACCAAAAAGATCAAAAACTATATATAATCATCTACAAAGTCTTGCTCTAATACCACTTGTGGAAAATTTTCACTAAAATACTAATTTATATAAAAATAATCCACAACAAGAAATACAAAATACAATTCCCATAAATCGAGTTGGCACAGAATCACAAGTAGAGTTTTAATTACAAGAAGATGACCCAAAGGATCTTTCTATTCTTTCAAAGTCGGTTGGGTTTAATTTTTTGATTTATGAGCTATGCATCCCCTTGCACGCATAAATTACTTCCCGGCAAAGGTCATAGTAAGGTCTTCATGGAGTAGATTTGATGTAGTAAGGAATACCGGACATTTCTTCCCCATTGCTAATGTATATGAATAGCCAGGGGTATTCTGAAGCTAATTGTTCCACTATCTGATGCTTCATAGGGTAGAATGTGAGAAGAAAACAAAATTGTGGCTTTCTGTGGACGGCAAGCCTCTTAGGGAATGAAAGAATTTACAATTATGACAGACCTTAATTGTGGTCGTTTGCCCCTTATGAGTTAAAATGTAGATATGGTGAAGGCCACAGAGAAAGGGCGAAGCTTCTTAGAGAGGGTCTTGAATGGTGCATCCAATGTTAGAGGGTCTCATTTGTAGGAAAAATTGAACGGATCGAAGCACTCTAGTAAAGATAAGGTAAGGATCTGTCTTATATAGTTCGTGCATGCAACTCTTATGGCTGGGGATGAGTGCAAGTACGTGAACAAGGACTGGACCATGAAGGCCTCTGATATAGATTTCTTCAACTCCTATCCTTGGGGGACGTTATCATACCAGCTCACTTTGGATTCCATCATCCAGACAGATATGAGGAGAAAGTTCGCCCAGATGTTTGAGAAGCCAAGTAAGGGCAAAAAGAGAAAAGAAAAAAATCTAAATTACAATATTTACGGATTTCCATGGGCTATAATGGTAAGAACCAATTCCTCATTAGGTTTTATAATCTACATTTTGATGCATATAAATTAACTTAGATACATCTTGTTCCATCTAATGTTTCTATGCATAAGGCGTGGGCCAACGAAGCTATCCCACAGCCGTGCGCAGCAGCTTAATGTATCAGATGAATATCTCATGCTCCCTCTTCTATGAATGGTGAGATGGTTCCATAAAAAATCAATTCAATAGGACCACTAGACAATCACCAAAGAGATTGAAAGCGTAGAGGCTAGTTCTGAAATCCTGATTGTTTGTTTACATGAATGGTCTACTAAATAGAAAAAGGAAAACATTAAGAGATCATGCTAAACGGTCAGACCCTTAGTAGTCAAATGACCGCTAGTGACTCATTTTTTTGGTGCATGTATCTTTAATCCTTAAAACAACAAGTGCACGATATTAAGAGATACATTGCACGCTCACACCGTCACTGATATAATGGTGTGAGAATCAAGTTTCTCTTAAACCAAAAGGGAAAACATTAAGAGATTCTGAGAAATGGTGGGACGGTGACTTGTCCCATAACCATTTGTTGCTGATCTATTGGTCTGTTTTTCTTTCTCTTGGAGATTTGATTTGATTTTTTTTTATCCTTTAAACAACTAGGCCGCTACATTAAGAGATCTTTTGAACGGTCATACCAGTGATTTTCTTAACGGCTGTTAGTTTCAAATTTATTCTAAATCCCTTAAGTAAATAATTGTAGTTATTAAGAGATAATTTGTAACGGTTGGACCTTTATAGTTTAGGACAACCGTCAGCGTTTATTTTTTGGTGTTGTTTCTTTATCTCTTAAGCTATGTTTGTCTGAACTATTTCATAACTGCAATTTATCAAGAGATTATTTATGCATTCCTCTATCCAACCATAAGGGAATTGGATAAGCATTACGTCATCTCTTGTGATCAATTGGAGGACAAATTGGATGATTGTATTGATCATTTATCACACGACTTGTACGGTGTTTCAAAACTTACGACTCCCTCTATTAAGCAAGTTGACCTGGTTGACGTTAACATTGTAGGGAGTGATGGTGTACATGTAGGTGCTAATGAAGAGTTGGGGGAAAAAGTGCAGAATTAGGGGCCAAATATTTAGAATCGGGGGCCAAAGTCACAGAAAATTTGTCCTCCTAAGAGTCAGTAAACACTTGTTGTCCCCATCATATTGAAATTATTGAATTTTTAAAAGAATTGAGGGCCAAAGTAACCTATGTGGAAGATTTGATAAGGGAAGCTTTGGGCAAGATAGAGAGTAAGTGTAACAACTTAGGGCCTACTATTAATAAAAGACCAGTAAGGGAGAAAAAAAGAACTCGTTATTTCAAGTTTCCATACACTATCGAGGGCAAAAAGACAAAGAAATCAAAAATTGATAAGGCACATGAAGACCAGGGTACCAATGAAGGAGTTATACATCCTGAAGAGAAGGCAGAAGAATATGATGCAATGTTGCCGCATACCGATAGGGCAAAACTGAAAAAATCTGTAAACATTGAAGGTGAAGTTAAATTTTTGCTGCCCATTTCTAAGGACTGTCTTTAGACATGGTATGAAGCAGTTGGTGACGACTCAAAGATCAAATGTATCATTATTCCCCATGATCGGAAATTCTTTACAAGGATCCTAACACCGAAGGATTAGTTGACCGATGACGTATGTTTAACAGTATACATATATAAACATATGTAATTTGAATGTTGTGTTTGAATTTTCTGTAAAACCATTAAGCTTACAATTATTCATCTTGATGCAGGAAATCAACGAGACATTAGCACTTACGAAAATCAGGCAGAGAGAACATTGTAACACTAAGCGGAGTCAAAAAGAGTCATATGCCTTTGTGGATATAGTTTTTACGAGTAGTATTTGTGTGTATACTGAACGGGTTTTCCACAAGGTCGCTCGTCTGGCCAAAAGAAACAAAAAAAAAAAGAATGGAGAAGTTAGTAAAGACGAACCTCAAGCGGCATTTAATATTGTTAACGATGATGAGTTCTTGATGAGGTATGTAAATCCCCATAGATTTTCTCATGGGGGGTCCATTGTGGGATGCAATAGGGTATATGGTATTTTGAACATCGCAAACTACCATTGGATTTCAATTGTGTGGAAATTAGAAGAGGGAATAGTAGAGGTCATGGATTGCACCCCAAAGTGTACATCATTGAAGAAATTTGATGAAGTAATGCATGGATCATGCTATATGTTCCCCAAGTTGTTAAAGAACAGTGGTATATTCCCTATCTTAGGGAGGTTCTTAACCGAAAGTGGCAAGTTGTTTTACTTAGGTGTCGCATAATCGTCGAATGTTAGCATTTTAAAAAAAAGGATTGATCTATTTCATATAAAAATTTTCTTCTTAGTATATTTTCTCCTTATGTTCTATGTCTTGTTCTACAGTGGAAATTGTGGGATGTACTCTTTGAAGTTCATCGAACACCACATTATCGGTACCCCCATGGATGATATTAACGATGATACAATTGATATATTTCGTGAACACCTCATTGAGAAGATGTTTAATGGGCGAATGGAAACCGTTATAGAGTAGGTGTATAATTTAAATGTATATTATTTAATTAACTATGTATTGATGTAAATTATGTTACTATGTAATGATGTAAATTAACATGACGATCTCTTGAAGAAAAATTGTGATCATTAAGAGATAAACATGCGTGAGGGTTGTCGAGATGAAAGCCTCTATTCAATAAGAGAGTACATTTTGTAATCATTTTGATATTAAGTAATAATTTTCTATCATTTATCCAATCATTCAGTAAACAAAGTACACAAAATTAAGAGATGAAAGGACGATGGCGATTACAAAGTCAAGCTTTAGAGAAAGTAGGATAATTAAGAGATTCAACCAAGAACGGCTGTGCAAGTGACAATGGCAAGGCCGTTCCTTTCTATATGAATATTATTTTTGATATGTTATAATGTAATGATGTAAATTAACATGGTGATCTCTTGAAGAAAAATTGTGATCTCTTAAACAGCTGAGTATATTTTATGAACACATTCATGGAACAACGACTTCTCTTGAAGAAAATGGGATTGTTCTTGAAATAATGAAGAGTAATTTGCAAAGTCGCGCTTCAGAGATTAAAAGTGCTAGTTAAGAGAGGAGAACGCGGAATAGCCTTTCGGACAAGAACAACCATAGTGTTCCAATCTTTGAAGAGAACATTAAAAAACATTGCGAAGTCGCAATTTAGAGATTTCAGTCTCCTAAACAACATGTTTTATTATAACGAAATAAAATAGCGTATCTATTGAATTGCAAGGAACATGCGATCTTTTAAACAACATTTGCAAAAAAAATTTATTAATTAAAACTGGGGATATATATATAATGTCATTCAGGAGGTTGGACCTTGGGTTACATCTAGATCAAGGTACGTTGTATGCCGTAAATGTTTTGGTGCAATGCCCTAATGACTCCAAACAATTTTGCAATATTGGAGTTTAGAGACACTATACATCGAGTTAGCTCTGTTGAAGTCAATAGGGTGGGGGCGAGAGCATCATTCACAGCTGCCGAAGGTACGTTGGTTTCATATTTCTCAGCATGGTCTTCATATTCAGGTTGAGTTTCTTCAATTGGATTCTGATCCCAATTGACATCATTTGTGATTCTAAGACACGTCCCATATAGCTCCACGACCAACATATTCTTTAATGTTGTCATGTCCACAGTAGGTACTTCCGGCACGACAAGAAGCATCATAGGTGGAAAGTCACATATCCAGCAATAACAATATTTCCTTTATCAACTTTAGCAACCCGAGCAAGATTCGCAAACAATAAATCCATTTCGCTAATCTTTTTACCCGAATACATACACCACATAACCAACGATTCCTAATTGTTCACAGCTCCATCACTCTGGTCCCATCCAAAAATGGAGCCAGACATCACCCTATGCAAGTATTGGAGAGGGAAATTATACAACTTCGATGATTTCAATCGTGAATTATATACCTCCTCTAAATAATCTATGATGAGCTACTACTGCCTATTAGACCCAACACACTCTGGTCTTCATCGAATTCCATCATAAAGGAATCGAAAAATCTGAGTAAGATGATTGAATGAAAATTTGAATTCAGTATTGTGAAGCCTGAATTCAGAGTGCGAGACCAAATTCGTATCATCTTCGTTTGTAAACACCTCCAATGAAGATAAAAACTCTATCGTCAAATCTGCATACATTGGCTCTCAAATGCCCATAAATTTCTTCCAACCAGCCAATCTCACATAATGCATAACATCATTGTAACAGTTGAGGTACCGTAACACATTATCATCCATGTACAGGGAAGGAACCACATCACACCGCAAGAGTAATGCATACTGGGCTTGCTGATCAAGATTATGGAGTGTAAATCCCTTAGGTAATGTAGGTGTCATTATGGGTGTATTTTTTTCCTTTTTTGCTGGCGTAGGGTGTCCTCATGCTCTTCATCAGGATGAATTTAAAGTTTCTTATGCTTCTTGCGCTTCCCTCCTTGCCACAAAGGTTCTCTCGCTTCAGGTTCTTTCACCGCATGTGTGAAACTGACTTTTTCATTTCATTTCAACAACTATTGTTCTTGTTTATCCCCTTGCCTTGAAGAAGCAGTTGTGAACCGCTTTCTCTTTGTTGATTCTTGAGGTTCTTATGTTCTTTGCGGAGGTTGTAAACCCCAAGAGCCAACTTTTTTACAATCATCGTTCTAACCATGTTTTTAACTTTTGGAATTTCAGTTGAACACCTGACAGGCAATGTTATTTTGAAATTTATGGTCGGCAGAGTTTTTTTGTGGTTCTTGAGGGGAAATAGATGGAAATTGAGTTAAAAGGAAAAAACAGAATTTGATTCAACGTACCAATTTTGGTTCAGTTAGCTTAAAGTGTTATATCTTTGAAAAAATATAAATTTTCTTTAGCACAGACGATGAACGGGGGAGAGAGTTTAAGCTTTTAGATATCCCATTCAACCAAACGATATATATATATAGTATCCAGGAATGGCACTTGTACACAACATACGGGTCGGTCGTCAGTT
>JAOWBU010000536.1:0-25000 GCA_026212405.1 Petrea volubilis
TTTATCTTAACAAATATAACCTGACATTTCCTTCCATTCCACCCTGCTAATGTCTATATATCTCTCCCGCAGTCAAAAATAAATGGCAAGAGTTTCGATTCTGGAAAGGACCTAGTAGGACACGGAACAGACAAAAATGATTCTATACCAAAGGAAAAGGATTTTTCATCCATGGCTTCTGCTGCTTGTGACATGCCACCTGAGTACGACAGGAAAGAGAGGTTCAAAATGGTAATTGGCAAATCAAAGAAGGAAGCACAAGAGACAGAATACCAAGGGACCCAGCAAGATAATGGAATCACTCTAGATGCTGCTGCTGCAGCTGCTATCCTTCAAGCTGCTACAAGAGGCATCAAGATTTCTAATTCTAAAATCATTTCAAGCTCATCTCCAATTGCTCATGTTCATGTTAATAGCAATGAAGGTGGACAACCTGGAGATTTAGGCAGTGTTCTGCCTTCACAACCAGGTAGTTTTGTTGAAAAGTCAGGTCAGGGTGAAAGTTGTAATGCCTCTGCCATTGCCTCCAAAACAATTGCAAGAACAGTTTCTTCTGAAGCTGCTGGCGAGGCTGATTCTTCTGAGGCCCACTTGACAAAAGAGCAAAAGCTCAAAGCCGAGAGGCTGAAAAGGGCAAATATGTTTGTAGCCATGTTGAAAAGTGGGGAGGCTCCCTTTAAAACAGAAAGATCACGTGGCTCATCGCTAGAACCTGTAGAATCTGGAGTTTCGAGGTCTTCTGGAGAGTCTAATCTTGATGTCAAGGAAAGAGAAGGCAGCTTAGCTCCTCCAGCTGTTCACCGGCCTGCTACATATGAAAAGCCTGAGAGAAATTGTTTTAATGAGGAGCAGCGAACCTCAAAGAGAAAGTATCGATCAAGATCCGGACAATGCGGTGGTGGTGGTGGTGATGGTGATGATGATGATGATGGAGATGTGGAGTATCATGAGCATCGCTCAAATAGAAATTTTAGATCCAAATCTAGGAGACACAATGACAACAGTGAATATGAAAATGCATCAGAAACAGAGGAGCGCCATAGGAGAAGGTATCGGACTCATTCTTCTTCTGAGGAAAATGAGGATGAAGGAGAAAGCAGCAAAGAAGTGGATGCTTGTAAAGATAAATATGAAGTGTGTAATAGTCGTAAATGGTCTAGGAGGAAACATCATTCTCGCCGTTCTCATGAGCAATCGGTAAAGAGGCGTTCGTTCAAGCATCATTCCTCGGAAGAAGATGAACATGATGATCATGGAAGGGATCGAAAACATTTTAGAAAAAGGCATCGTTCCCATCGTTCTTCTCATGGTAGCAGGGACAAATACAGGCACAGGAGAGAGAGAGAATCTCAACACAAACACGGGCATGATGTTTCTTCAGATAATGAGCACAAGAAAGAATTACATGATGAAAGAGAGTTGGAAGAGGGCGATATCAGCTCGAGAGTCGTGTCGGAGGAGTCTAGAGAAATCGCAAGTGGTCATATCAGCAGAGAAACTTCTGTTGACGTGGTGAGTTCCCAGCAGAGGGCATCATCTCAATCCTCCGAGGTAGCTGATGATCTGAGGGCCAAGATTCGTTCAATGCTCATGGCAACTCATTCGTAGTTGGAGGACTTTGAAAGTTGGATACGAGGATGTGTAAAGTGCTTGAACCATGCCAATAATGTTGAGAAAATGCTGATGAAGTTGTAGATCATGCTTTCTTTGTATATCACATCGTAGTTTTATGCTGATTTACATGAAAATTACAGAAGTGTGCTGCCCGATCTGAATAGTTGACATATCAAACCAATTATTTAAAAAAAAAAAATCAGAATCGCCAAAAGTTTAGAGCAATTTGATCAAAGCACTCCTGTACGTCTTGTATGTAATTACTTAGAACCAGCACGCATCATATTCTATGCTCGAATAAACTAAATACTTGATAATTTATAAAATTCGAAATAATTCTATAGTAGTATGGTGTCTCTTTCAAGCGGTTACTATGTGGCAAAATAGTTTTATTTTGGTTTTTAAATAACAAATAAAAATAGTCTTTATGGAGCAAGTATTAATGGGGATATTGGTAAATTAAATGACAACTTGTGATTTATTTTAACGCAAAATAAATAAAAACTTATAAGCACCAACAATATTTTATAAGAAGTAGTTTATGAACTCTTAAAATTAAGCTTAGAGCTGATTACAGCAGTACTTATTTAAGCATTAAAAGAAAAGCAGTGGAAATTCACTGAATATCCCCTATTATTCCATTAATCAAGGTAAATTGACATGTTATGTTGACCTTTGAACTAATTTTCCTAAGCAAGTCGACTCCAACGTATCATATATCCTTTCATTAATTTAGCTTGTTTGAAACAAGGGCCTTTTAATAGAAAAATAATCAGTTACAACTAAAGAAATAAATTATTGTCAAAACAGAGAATGACCCACCATTCAAAAATACATAATTCATCTTATTTTAAGTGTTTCCAGGCCTAAACCTTGCAATTAATCATAATGACTTCATTGGCACTATGAAAAATTAGAAGGTCTCATCATTTATCAATCATAAATATTTTAATAACTACATATACTACTCTCATATATATTATGATTATTATCGCTTGATTATAAGAAATTAATACATTTCACGGTAGTTTTGGGACATATTTGTTTTGTGTCAACATCACTTCCAAGGTTGGACAGTGATATGCAGCCACTCATTCATTTTGTCTAGGATTGGCAAAATAGGTTGAGAATTATTGTTTCAACCCATTTGAACTGATTTTGGGTAGGGTTCAGCTGGATCTTCAAATTTTATAAATTGGTTGAAGCGGGTTGGACCTTAGTGGGCTTCAAATTTTTTTGGGTCCTAAATAGGTCAATGCAGTTGCTAAATGATTCCAACAAAAAAAGCATTATAATTTGATAATATTTCACAAATTTGAAAAGTTAGTGATAAAATTATTCTTGCAAATTAAAAAATATGTTAGATAACAAATAAATAGTTGAAAAATATACAAAATTATATTTATGAAAACACATTCTATTTTGTATTGAACCCGTTAAGGAACCGCATCAACCCATTATCAACCCACCTCAAACCCATTTACAACCCATTCTCTATAACCCATTTACAACCCATTCTCTATAACCTATTTACAACCCAATCCATTTTCAACCCAATCTAATAGAACCCAAACCAAACCAAACCCGATCCAACTGGCCAATTTGCCACCTCTAATTTTGTCTAATTTGTATTAGTGGGTCAACATTTATTGTCTCTTGAACCGCTGTTGTTCACCATAGTAGGTGTTAGTTGAATGTGGAGGAAGTACATGCCATTGGGTTAACATGTGACCAATTCCAAATATATGCAATGAGTAAATGATCATGATGTCCTACTAAAAAAATCTCATTGCATGTTTTGCCACAGGCTTCGTTTTTAATTTTCCACACTTCAATACTTTATCCCCAGATTGTGTCGGGCTAAATTTTTTGTATTGTGTACGTATCTGTTGTAGTTAATGAAAATTTGCAGTGTAAAGGTTATGTTTCCCCATGGATTTTAACAAATCATGAATTACAAGTATTAACTGCAAATAATAGTCCAGCGAAGAAAAAAAATGAATAATACTATTTTTTTTTTTGGAAAAATACAAAAAAAGTCTTTAAAATAAGCTTTCATGTCTAAGAAATCCATGAAAAGATTTTCGACCTTAAATACCAATATCACTAATTTTTCATTCTAAAAAAGCCCAACAATTTATCTATTGACTAAATTGCCATTAATTTTTAGAGTAAAAATATAATAAAATTGTTTTTCGTGTAATATTTTTTCTTTAATTTCTTTAAATCGGTTTATTTAAATGATAAATTTAAAAAACTAATATTTGGAATAGCATTTTTTCATATTTTAAATATATAAATTAGGAAAAATATTTTCATAAATGAGAGATATATAGACTATAATTTAGATAATTTTAACTTTTCAAAGTTAAACAAATTAAATACTAATATTAAAATCTTAAAAAAATTAATTTTGATTAAATGACTTTTATACATGTAAATTAAGTAGTATATGTAAATAAAATTAATTTATGATTAAATATAAACAAAATTAATGAAAGAAAAGTCAAGGGTAATTTTGTCCAAATATAAGGTAGGAGTTAATAATTGGGTTTTGTGAAATTAAAAATTAACAGAATGAGTTTTTTAAATTGAAAAAGCAAAAATGCAATTTTGGTCCTCCAACTATACCCCTAAAATTAGTTTTGGTTCCTTATTTTCACTTATCATCAATTTTGGTCTTTTATCTTTATTTTTTTCATCAAAATTGGTCATGTCGTTAATTTTTCTGTTAAAACTGACGGTAGTTAGTTTTGAAATAGGGAAAAATGCCATTTTAGTTCTCTAACTATGCCTCGAAATCAAATTTTGGTCTCTCTTTTACACGATTCATCAAATTTAGTCCCTCATCTAATGTTTTTTTTATCCAATGTCGTCCCACCGTTAGATTTTCCATCTTAATTAATAGTCAACCATTCTGGAGTGAAATAAAGGGATCGTTACTGCTATTATCTACCATTTTCCCACAATCTGTGCAGTGTTAGGGTTTTTGAACAATAAAATAATGTCTTACTCAAGCTCCTCAAGCCAAAACTCCTTCTACCAAGATTATCCCAACAAAAGTGGACATGGGAAAATCTTTTGCTACTATGAAATTGAAATTCCTTTGAAGACTGCCTAAACAGACAAGAATGCAAGTAGGAGCTATTGGGCTTTCCCTAAGTATGGGTTGAGTTGTATTTTTTTCCTTTTTATTTTTTTATTTGTAAAAACTCAAATTTTTGTAAAATTTAACCCTTTACATTTTTTTTCTTTTTTTGCACAGAAAATGGGATATTGTGGTTTTTTGTTTTTTGCGTGGCTTGATCTTGAAATGTGTCCAAGGTCCAAAGAATGACTCCCTAAAATGAAGTCTGACATTCGTAAGCTTGAGGCTCAGGTTGATTATTTACTGAATGGGGAGAAAGAAATGGAGATTGAAGTGAAGAATTGCAGGGAGAGGAAAAAATTGACTACAAAAGAGAATTCTGTACTAAATGAAGAAATTAGGGCGTTGAAGAAAAAATTGAAATGTGTAGTGACTGTATGTGTGTTGTTAGCTTTTGTAGTATTGTTTGGTAACTTATGTAATCTGTAATCAACTTTTGTATCCTTTTTTGTTATGGCAATGTGTCGGCTTGATGGCTTGGAGACCGCATCTTGGAGATTTGTGGAACTTGGAATGTAATCAGCTCAAAGGCTAGTTGACTGTATCTTACACATTCGTGAATTTGACGTTGCAGTTGACTCAAAAGCTTGTTCACTGCATCCTGGAGATTTATGGATTTGATCGTGCAGCTGGCTTTGAAGCTTGTTGACCACAACTGAAAATTTGTAGAACTTGGACTACAATCGGCCCAGAGACTAGGTGACTGTATCTCGGAGATTTGTAAAATTTCAAAGAACACTTGTGGAAATGCTTGGCGATTCTCCTTCTTCAAACTTGTAGAATTTGGAGGCGAACTTTTCTAGACAACTTTTTTTCCTCTTTTTTTGGTGTCTCCTTTTTCGGTCTTTCCATTCCTTTGTCACTTTTATGTGTGAAAAAAAGCTATTGGATGAGCAGTAAAAAGTTATTATTATTATTATTATTATTATTATTATTATTATTATTATCATCATCATCATCATCATCATCATCATCATCATCATCATCATCATCCATGACATTGTTATGGTTTTGAGCATTAACACTACTAGAAAATAGAGTTTTGGCCACGGATTTGGCTACGGAAAAAATCCGTGGCCAAATGTGGCGTGGCTAAAACTGGCCACAGACTTTGGCCACGGATTATTCTTCTTTATGGCCACGATTGGAGCAATACAACTTCAACACTAATCAATATACTCTAAAGTCCCTTTTTTTGATGATTCCTACATAAGTTAAGTGACGTTAGCGTACATTGACACCGGAGTACGAAGTCATTTGTATATAATACTGAAAGAGAAAAATGTGTTCTCGTTGATCAAACTGCAAGTTTCAACGCATAAGAAGGGAAAATATAAGAACCGTGATGAAAATTTGACGATTTTGAAATGACTCAAACCTTTTAATGCCCCGTAATGTCGGGCCGCGCGATTTAAACGAGCCATTTAAAATTTCAAAAAAAAAATATTTAATCACTGGCCACAGATAAATCCGTGGCCATTACGCATTTTTTTTTTAAAAAAAATTATTTATTGGCCACGGATAATCCGTGGCCACTCTACATTTAAAAAAAAATAAAAACAAATTTATTTTGTGGCCACGGATTTATCCGTGGCCAGGTCCATTTTTTTTACAAAAAATTAATTTAATACTGGTCAAAAATATTTATGTTTTTTTTAAAAAAAAATTAATATGGCCACAGATTTATTCGTGGCCAAACTGCTTAAAAAAAGGACAAATAAATTTATTTATTGGCCACAGCTTTATCCGTGGCCAAGTCCCGCTTTTTTTTTTAAAAATTTAAATTTATTACTTTGCAAAAACATTTATGTTTTTTTTTAAAAAAAAAATTATATGGCCACGGCATAAAAAAAATAAAAATAAATTTATTTTGTGGCCACGGATTTATCCGTGGCCAAGTCCTTTTTTTTAAAATTTTAATTTATTACTGGTCAAAAACATTTATGTTTTTTTTTAAAAAAAATTTATATGGCCACGGAATTTTGTCTACTTAGCCACGGAAAAATCGTGGCCATATGTTTTATTTTTTTCCTTAATCCGTGGCCATTTTCATAGCCATTGGCAACCGATTTCGTCCATGGCTAAAAATCCGTGGCTAAATCACTGTTTTCTAGTAGTGTAATTTCTGTACTTTAACAAATAGAATCATTAATAACATGACTTGATGAATTTGGCTCTTCATGACCTTAAGAACCAAGGTATCATCAAAGATAAACAATCTTTGTCAAAATATATGACTAAACTTGGATAAAATCCCAAGCTGCCAACCTAACCCAAAGGGAATCAAGTCATTATGTAGTTCAATAATTTTTTCCCCCATTTTCTTGGGTGCTGTATACAGTTTATACTCATACTAGCCAAGAGTATGATGCAGTTTAGGCTTGTGCATCAAGAGCAATCTCTTTGAATTTGTAGATATTGTATACTCGTGTCAAGAAGTTAAAATTTCTGAATGTGATTTTGTAGGCAGTTTGCACTCATGTCAAGGAGTTACTTGAACTTGATTTTAACAATTTAAACTCATGTTAAGGAGTTTGCTTGAACTTGATTTTAACAATTTAAACTCATGTTAAGGAGTTTAATTGAACTTGATTTTAACAGTTTAAACTCATGTTAAGGAGTTTATTTGAACTTGATTTTAACAGTTTAAACTCATGTCAAGAAGTTTACTTGAAGTTGATTTTAACAGTTTATAGTCATGTTAAGGAGTACATTTGAACTTGATTTCAATAGTTTACACTCACGTTCAGGCGTATCCAAATAGACTTTGAATTTTTTTCTTTTTTTTCATAAGATAGTTTATGCTCATATCCAAAAGCATTTGCAGTCCACATATAAAGCTTACTTACCCGCCGCATGTTCATGGGGCGGCATGATCATTCCGTGATCTTCAGGAGCTCCCTACCTTTGGAAGGTCAAACTCCATCTCAATGTTCCATTTGCTATCATAATTGGGATGATTATTGGCTTTCACTCAAAACTTTTTAGATTTATAAACCCATCTTCACTGAGCTTCTTAAGTTTATTCAAACCTTAATGACGAGGCCCCATCCTTAGCCCCTCTATCGTACTTGCCTAATAAGAGTTGGAGATTATGTCCACTTCATTGGCATGAGGTACGTCAGTGGTACAACAAGAAGCAAAATTTTAGCCCTGTACTTCATGAGAGGTAGCATACACTATTTCAATTTTTGGCTAAAAACCTCTCTTAGTGAAGGCGTAAGCTAAAGTCAGAGGGCCCCACTTGCAATTACTTAATGATTTCTTTAATTCAACATGTTGAGCTTTAGAGTTTTTCACTAACTCATGGTGTTTGTGCTTGATTGGGGGTGGTTTCCTTGACCATGTCAGATGAATTTTCTTGACAAGTTGCTTTTGTTTTCTTTGGCGCGTCACTAGAATCCACTCACCACCATCATCAGTTTTAGTAGAAGGATTCGTCATTCACTTGGTGTTTGCATCAGTAGACATGTTTTCAACCAAACTGGGGTCAAAACTCCCAAGTTGAATTATTGTCGACGCCCCGTAGGTGATGACGATAAGACAACATTTCTCTTGACTTTAGGGATATACTCTGCACTTGCAATATTTGTGACGCAAGTAGTATTTGCATTTGTTGCATCTTCACTATGAAGGATTATTTTTCTGTGCTTTGCTAGTGCCATGATTTGTCCTTAATCAAAGAATATTTTTCTATAGGATAACTGATAACTCTATGATATTTGTAGTTCCTTGGGACGTTCACCCTTCCACTTTCTTCAAGGGGCTTTGGTTCTAGTAGTTGAACCAGCTTTCTTGCCAATAGCTCTTCAAATATATGTGAAACATCGAAGTTTGGGAATGAGTACTCCTTCTCATACATCTCTTTCAGCGTTAGCCAACGTCTTTCACCTGGATTGTGCTGACTCTAGGGCTTTTTGACACCTTTCTTGTTGTTGGTGGTGATTATGACATAAGATGTCTTGATGAGCATGGACTTTTTAACAGATGAATCACTGTATTCTTCATTCTTCTTTATATCTCTCTTTTCCTTTTTCAAATATCTAGCAAGGAAGTTGACTCCATGGTTGGCAATACTATGTTCTATGTCATAGGTGCGAGTACCAACTCTTCAAAGTTGCAAGACTTGATTCCTTAGAAAATGTATAGAAGCCCCCAGTGTATTCCTTGGATGCACATCTCCACTCCAAAAATCTTTGAGAGCTTATCCTTACAATTTAGGCTTAGCGCCTGCCAAGGATTAATTTAGTCCACATTTATCTTTCCACTGTCTTGCATTAGTGAGATCGGCCATGCTTACAATATGGCGCGTGCTAAAGAAGTGACTCAAAAACTCCCCTTATTTGATCCCAATTATTGATGGACTTAGGCTCCAAGTCAACACACCAATCAAAAGCATTTCCTTGCAGTGAATGCACAAATTGCTTCACTAGGAAGTCGCCATAGGTTCCCGCATTGTTGTATGTCTCCACGAAATGAGTGACGTGTTGCTTTGGGTTGCCATTTCTATCGAACTACTAAAACTTTGGAAGTTGATACACCATTAGCATCCTCAGTGAATCGATGTGCTTGGTGTAGGACATTGAGTATGCAGAGTAGTTTTGTGCAGGGATACCATACTGAGCCTTTATAGTATTAAGGATCATATATATCATGCAGTTGTTGCAAAAATAGAGCAGCGATAGAAGTGGTGGATTTTTCAGGCCTTGGCATGTGCTCATGCTTCTCAAATGCCTCATGAGTTTGCCCCTCATTTGCTACTTGAACTTGAGAAGGCCTATACTTGTGACTAGACTCTTTAGTGTTCAAATGCTCCAGAATTGTCCATAACTTGATCGATTTGGAAGTCCTTGTCTTCTACAGTCGTTTGAAGATCTACTATCGCCTGGGCCATCCGGGCAAGCTAATCGTTGACAGTAGTAGTGGCTTCATCAAAGTGGAGTGATTTGGTGGCAGTTGGGCTCGGAGGATTGGAGCCATCATAGGGGCCGGATTCAGAGACCTTAGCCTTAGTAGAGGATTGATTCACGACATCCTTAGCAGATTCGTTGGAGGCGTCCTTCTTACCCAAAGCAAAGTTATTCTTCTTGGGAGCCATTGAAATTGCTGAAAGAGCGGTTTGACACGTTTGTAAGGAGAAAAGAGATAAAGGGTAGGTTTGGGTCCCATTGGATGTGCCATAAATTTGTTCACATGAAATTCGTGGCTGCAAATACAAATTACAATACAAGAAATAATATATGCCAACTATTTGAATTTAAGGAAAAAGAATATAGTTTAGTGGAAAATAATCTCCTCAAAGACTAATCCCCTAATTCATTTCTCTGAATTTGTTTTGACACTCTAGTAATGCGAGTCATATGAATGCCGTAAACACTGTGGACTTGATGTAAATTTGACTTGTGGAAAAAATCCCAATTTGCTGGTTTTGCACCTTAACTGCAAACCAAACGTACTACTTTGATAATTTTCGCGAAGAACACCTTAAATGTCTGCTTAATGACTATAGATTTGACTTGGGATAAATGCCAATACGCGGGCCTAACACCTTGATCGCAGGTTACATACCTTGATTTGATGACTTTCACAAAGAACACTGAGAATTTCACCTGGATCTTCACGAATCCTCTTGAGCTTAACTTGAGAAAATTTTGGACCTTTGACTTCTTTGGCTGTAGAAAACTTCTTAATGTCCTTTTGAAACCCGAATGACCCTCTTTTATAGGCGTTTATGCAAGGTCTTTAGATTGCTACCGACTTCTTCAGTATTTATCTCTTTAATATATATTATTTTTAAAGAGGAAAAAATATAAATTCATGATTTGATTGGTCCACGTGTCCAAATGTGCCACTTTTCACCCATTTGATTGGTTTTAGACTTTCAGATTGCGTGATTTGATTTGATTGGCCAGAACATTTCGCATTGACACTTAGCAGCTTTTCATTCATCGATAAAATAAATATAAAAATATCAATAATAATTAACTATTTAATATTGGAAGTAGATGTAAAGAATTCCAAAATATAAATAGAAATTTTAATTAATATTTAATATTTTAATTGTCAACATAAATAAAAAATATAATTGATTAGTTTTTTATAAAAAAAATTACACATGTCAATTTATATTTGGCATAAAATTTCAATACCTATAGTACCTGCATTTCATTTTATTATGTTTCCTGCTTTTGATAATATATCAGTAGTCTTTTTGTTGTACTTTTGAAATTAACTTCGAATTTCTCAAATATTAGCTGATTTTATAGATACGTTGTATTATTCTACATTTCTTCTCTTTATCCTCATGTATACCCTTTACCATATTCAATAATTTGCAAAATTTTAATCTTTATATTCTATTATATTGTTTGTTTTTTGTGTCCATTTTCTCTATTAATCAATATATTATCTCTCCAAACGATCTTAAGTTTTATTACTTTAAACGTGCAACCATTGACAGCCCTTAATTTAACAATAATCAAGCCCAAATTCACACATCATAATAAAATGATTAAAATGCCATCCATTGACAGCCCTTAACAATAATGAAGCCCAATAATGACAAAGACAAAAATGGTCACATATTATAATTATATGATTAAAATGCCATCCGTTGATAGCCCTTAACTTAACAATAATCAAGCCCAATAATGACAAAGATAAAAATGGTCACATATTAGAATAAAATAATTAATTGCCATAACTAAAATAAACGAAAATAATTAGGCACGCAAATTGTAAAATCAAAATACACACTACAAGAAAATAAGTAAATGATTGACAATATATTGAGTGATAATAAAAAAAAAATTGCCATTAATTGTATACATTTAGTGACAAAAAAAAAGATGATTCTATGTTTGATCCCATAGGAAATTTACCAATTCACATTAGTCCTATAGAATCTAAATTTCCACATTTAATCCCGTAGGATAGATTTTTTGGCCACATTTAACCCTACTGACCAAAAATTGATGGTGGATTAATAAAAATAGCCGATGCATTTTTTATTATATATATTTTGTGTTATTTAATTTTTATATATTATTTTGTATTGATTAATTAATATTTTGTATTTTTAATGAGTTGGATTTTTGTCATTGCCACATCATGGGCCACATATGCAATAAAATGCCAGAAAATAGCACATGGACTTAGCCATCAAACACATCAAAGATTTGTGTTAAGCCACCATCAAAGTTTGGCTAGTGAGACTAAATGTAGCACAAAAATCTATCCTATATGACTAAATGTGGGAAATTTTATCCTAGATGACTAAATGTGAAATAAAACAGTTCTTATGGGACCAAAAATGGAATTAACTCGATGACAAAATTATATTGTCATAAAATATAGTTTGCACAATTAATATCAATGGTGACAACGTACCGTAAAAAGGTGACAATATAATGCAAAATCAATAATTAGTGACACCTATGGTGGCAATTTAATTATCATTAAATCTTGTCACAAAATTCTAATGGTATTTTTTTGTCAACAAGATGTCACTAAGTGTCACTAATTGCCAATGGTGATTACTAAAATATTAATTCTTATCATCATTGAGTGATATTACGACAACATAAAAATTGTTATCACAAAAATAAGAAAAAACTTAATTAGTGACAAAATAAAAGATATTGTCACTTAATACAATTACAACTCACAAATTTTATATTACCACTTTTTTTTTTATCTTAGTCTTCCGACCCACTAACTAACTAATTCGGATCGGGTACTACAGATACCCATTATGGGGGCGACATCCCAACCCAGTCCAGTTGCTCCATTCACAATAAAAAATATTTGTAGATATTACCACTTTTATATCTTATCATAAATATTACTAATATACCAACTACCAGTTGGTCTAGCGAGATAAGGCGCTAGATCCCTTAAGGAAGGTCAAGGGTTCGAACCTTGGCATTGTGAATGGAGCAATTGGGTTGGGAGGATCGCCCCCCGTAATGGGTCTCTGCAGTACCGATCCGAATTAATTGGTCAATGAGCCGGGCCCGGGTGGATAAAACCAAAACATAAATAAATAAATATCATTAATATTACCTTTTGTTGTAGTAAAAATAAAAATACAAATTTAAAAAAAAAATCTACAAAATTATTTCCAACAGTTATCAGTACTCAATTCATAGGCACCCATCCCATTTATTTGGTCCCCACACACGCATCCATCTATATGATACCCAAAGAAAAAAAAAAACATGAATCTGTCACGTGGAGATAACGAGATATGCCCATTTGATATGAACATATGCTACTAGCTCAGCCACAAGTTTCCATTTGAGCAGCCACAAGTTTCCATTTGAGCTTGAAGTTACTTGCCAATCAGGCATGAAATTTCCCAATTTTAGCAGTGTCAAGCCCTTTCTGAGCGAACCATATTTCATCTGTTGATTACCTTGTATGGGTATTTACTTTGGAGTTGGTCATTTGTAGTATTACAATTTTGCTGATTTTTTACCTATTTTTGTGCTGACATGCATACAACATTGGGACTTTCATGTTTATATCCAGTGTTTTTGTTGAATTGATGTTATATAATAAAATTTTTAATATTACCATGTATAGCTTATTGATTCAGGCTTCAGCTGAATATATGCAGAGTCTGAAATGAACAGCAAACATAATTTTATGAAAAATAACATTTAATTTACAATTGATTGTTACATTTTGTTTACTACGATACTTAGATAATTAATAGGATGACAAACAATCTCTCTTAACAGTATTTTCATATATCCATCCAGTACCACAAAAAAGAAAGAGGAAATGGGTGGTTAAATGGATCGAATGGCAAATATTAATATAAAACATCTTTGATTCTTAGAAAAATTAGAGAATATACAATATATTAATTTTCGGATGTCATTAACAGATCTACTCTCTCTAAGTTAGCATCATTATATAACCTTGTTTGAGTAATATTTTTCATTAGAAATCCCAACGAAATGGAAGAGTTAGTAATTTGAGCTTTTTTAAAAGGGGTATCACTAAAATTTAGGAGTGTAAGATGAACTATAGTTAAATTTTACCTTTGATAGAAAAATGTCAAGAAGTCTTACAAAGTTGCTCTTTGAAGACACGTTTTTTCTTTTGAATAGGATTTAAGAAACAAAGAAATTTGATTCTAAATAAGATTCAACCAGCAAATAAGAAAATTTCACTTTAAATAGAATTGCATCAACTCTCTTCCCACATTCATAAATAGTACTCTTCTCGACACTATTCCAACAAAACTTGGACGGCATATTGAATTAGAGAATTCAACCGAGATGTGACAATCACAAAGATTCAACTCCAAATGGTTAAAAAAGTTCCATATTAGTTTGTTTAATACTTTTTTTTGCGTATTTTTCTTTTCTTTAGTTATCAATTTTTTTTACTATATCTAGATAATTTATGATATGATCCATAAATTTATGTGAATGGTTCTTAATTTAATTTTAATGCATTTATCTTTATTTCAAGTTTTAATGCCTTGTGATTTTTTGATCAATCTTCACTTGTTTTGAGATTTCATATTCAGATTCAGAAATTGTTTGTGAGATTTGACAATTTGCAATAATAGATACATGAAATGTGTGATTTAGAAATAAGCGTCCTCTTGTACAATGTGTGATTGCATTGCATGCCTAGTTGTATAGCAATTTGTAGGACTCCTGTAATTTAATGGCCGGGTTTATGAATTGAATTGTGATCACGAAAATAGACGCATAGATTATAAGCACAATTGCTATTGTTAGGAAAAAAAGAAAATGGGATTGTGCTAGATATAAAATTGCAAAGAATAAAATCAATGTAATCAAAGTTTAAGTGCGAGTGCTTTGCTTCGAAAATGCTTACTAGTTTTTGAGGTACTAGACCAATACCAATTAGATTAATATGTAAAAGTAAATGCAATGCAACAAGAAAAATGACATAGTCGACTTATCGTGGTTTACCTTGAATGGCTATGTCCGTTTGTAAGTTTTCACTTTGGATTTAAAATATGCTCATTTCAACAAATAGGGTTAGTACTAGTAGCAATAATATCAGAGTAAATACAAAAAGTAAAATAGAGAAGTAAACCACTCTCAACAAGAGAGCAATGATAACACCATTCGAAGCACACGTTAGGGTGACCCGTTATGGTGATATGTATTGCTACCACACTCCATTTGGATCTCAGTGTCGTAATAAGATCACACTTCATTACCGCCTAGCTAGTAACGCCCTGCACACTCGATCACTACTACAACCCAATAACCTCTCAATAATTCTACTAGTTCCGAGGAACTCATGTGCCTTTGTTCACCCTTCATCTCACAAGATCCCTAGCATGATACAACAAGCAAACATGAATCAGGCAAGTTAGAATCAATATATGTAACTCAACATTTTCGTTTACACTATAAAACTCCAACTTGTACAAAATAAATTGAGGTTTCTTTGTTTTATAGCACTATTAGCAACGCCGAGTTTGAGTGTAAAATGGAAAGAGCCATTAGTAGAAGATCATAAGTGGAATCAATGCTACTAAAAATAGTATCAGGTCAACATAACCTAAAATACAAATATATGATCACAAAAGAAAAGTATTTGACCAATATTTCAAAAACACTCGTCAACTATGTAAGAAAATAATAAATTAGTCATGAACCAAAACAAATATTTTAATTTGAAATATTTCCTAAATATGTATTAAGCATGTGATCATAATAAAAAGGATATGATTTGTTGAGAAAAACATAAAATCTCTAATAAATATTTGAATCATCAAATATTTTGGAATTTCAATACACAATATTGACCATAGGTCAACAGCCATATCTCGAAAGAGAATAGGGATTAGATTGGCGAGTCTAGTTGTAGATAGATAGTATTGAAATTGATTAAGCATAGGCAAAATTTCATATGATGATTAGATTGATAAAATCTGGACCCTAGCTTCTCTAATGGTCCACAAACTTATTTAATTTAATTTAATTTTATTTTCAACTTGTCTTTCTCTCAATCTATTTGTCTAAACAATAAAAGAAAAATTATAAAATTAGCATTTGAAAATACTATTTCTCATGGGAAGGATATATTGTATTCGCTACTTTGTTACTTGATCGATCCATATACTTACAAATTAATCACAACAGCCATGACTTCGATTATGTCACCTATAAGTAAGATCCAACACCAAATGAATTATAACAATTTTCAATAATAATTAAAAAAAAATAGAACCGTTTACTTTTATGGTAAAAATTGAAATACTTTAATTATTAATAATTTAATTATGAATTTTTGGCTTTTAAATATTCAATTAAACTATTAATTAATAATCAAACTCACTCAAATTTTAATAAAACAAGTAAACAACCCCTCATTATTTACAATTTTATAGGCAAATATGGAATGAGTGCAACTGTCAACCAATGTTTCAGTACAACTATCAACTATGGAATGAGTGTGTATATTCGGATAATAAATTGTGATGCAGCAGTAAATATTATAGATAGGATGTCAGGTGACAGTAACGGAATGAAGGGACCAAAAAATTGAGAGCAGATGGGAGCAAGTCTATCCTCACCTGTACCACATCCTCGTCTTAGAGCCTCAAAAAATACTATACACTTATTTATCATTAAATTCTATGTTTTCATGTGTCTTGAATACTGCAATGTCGCCATCGAGCATAAAGACGAATCACCCCACCCCCACTCCACCCACCCATAAAAAATAATAATAATAATATTAATAAAGAAATCAAATAAAGATAAATGTTTTGTTTTTCTGGTGTATATTCACTCAACTCTTTGTTGTCGCTCCATTTCAATGAATGTTCATTCACTGAAATGCCCCTAAGTAACTTCAATTTTATTTGCTCTTTATGATTGGGAAACTAAAGAATATTTATAGTGTTTGCGTATATGTTGATGTGGGGAAAATTCTTACCCAGACCCGGCTTAGCCGCACCAAATCAATCATATAGCAAGTGTTAATACGCTTGTCATGTAATTGATCATTCTCCCTAAACTATACACTAATCATATGGCAAGTGTAAAACACTCACCACGTGATTAGTTCCGGTGTGGCCGAACCTGGTGCGGGTAAGAATTTCCCTTGATGTGGAGTTATCTTATCCTTCACATGGCCGCTTGCTTCATGAGGTGGCCCAATCCACTTTGACCACGTAGTGGTTGGCTCTAAGATGTGGCCTCATCAAATAAGGATGTGTGCTGCCAACTAGGGCCGATTCTAAGAAGGAATATCTATCCTCGGACTCCGCCCACCAGCAAGCACTGAACTGCTCACCTAACGAGGGTATTCTCGATGTGTAAATACCTTACTCGAACTAGGATCTCACCCTTCCTTGAGATGGTCCCTTAATTTCTCCTCAGGGTGTTCCCCCAATATAGTGGTCTCTGACAGACCATTGCATTCGAAGGCTCCACTACCATGTGTCAGTGGAATATTTCATAGTCGAAACACTAGAAAAGGTCCACCTCAGCCCTAATTCTATCCATTCCAAGCTAGCTACTATAAATAGAAGGTTTTCACTATTCATAAGGGTACGATCTCTAACTTTGTATTCACATTCTCTATAGTACATGACCTCACCTTCAGATTCTCTGCTCGAACTCTCACTAACTTGAGCATTAGAGGATCTTTGCCGAAAACACTTCTAACTTGGCTTACGTGTGTACCATCCTTGTAGCTCAGGGACTAATCCAACAACCCGAATATCATCGGCGACTTTGAGGGCCTCTCTATTCGAATCTAGAGACAACCACCATCATTTTAGTACTAGAGCAAGGGTCTTGATTTGCAAGTGAAACATGTTCTCCACCCGAAGAACCATCATAGAGCCAGGGGGTCCTCAAAACCCCCTCTCAGTGAATCTTCTTAACAATGAGGAGCACATTAATGCTCCGCCCCCACCTCCACTTCCCGCCCGTGAGGTGTAGGCCGCACTTGTTGCCCAAACCAGTCAAAACCTCATTGTCATGACCTCTTAGCAGCTTGCAGCACTTGTCTGCAAGATCTACAGGCAGGGCCCCTTAAACCATCCCCATTCATTGAAGACCCATTTCCACAATGAGAAGCGCCTCCTCGGGGGCAGGTACCCCGTGGAAGCGTACACCATCCCTGTCACAACGCTTGCCCCTATGGTTTCAAACGGGAAGATCTCTAGAATTAGAATCTACCTCCTTTGCCACAAGAGCCGAGGAGGGCACGTCGAGCTTTGCTTCCCACCAGGTTAAGTCATCTGTGGCCGCATCTTTGGCCCTAGGGCCAAGATCGCATTCAAACCACCTCGATGAGATCTCCCACCAGGCAATGGCCATGGAGAAAGACCTCGAGAAAAAGTGTAGGAGCTTTCCCATAGGATGAACAATCTTAATAAACATCTTGATGAGCTTTCCACTCGGTAAGGTCAGGGATCCACTTGGCGCCCCTTTGTGGGCAAGACACAGATCCCTTGTGCTATGAGCTTCAAAAGGCTCATTTTTTGCCCTGGTGCAAGATCCTTACGAATCTTCCTCAGTATGATGGGGAGTCTAACCTAAAAGGAACACCTAATTCAGTACAAAAATGCCATGCATGTACACATGATCGAGGACAAGTTTGCAATGAAATTGCTAGTCACCACCTTTTAGGGAGTGGCCTTGGCTTGGTACGTTCGAGAGGCCCAGACCCTGAGATTGACCAGGAGCTTCGTCGACCTATGCGTGAAGTTCTTCAACCACTTCCACATGAAAAGTATCTCCTAACTACCTCCTTCTATCTGCACAAGATTAAGAAAAAAGAGAATGAGCCGCTAAGGGATTTCTTCACCCGTTTCAACACCGAGCTGTTGAAGGTGGAAAGTGTACAAACGGATTTCTCCGCGATATCATCTTGGGAGCCACACGCAACCAAGCCTATTTGAACCATATTGCCAAGAAGTGCCCGACCACCATGGAGATAGTCGTGTCTATTGCACAACAGTATATGAACATAGAGAACATGAGATATAAAAAGAAAAGGGACTATTTAGATCAATGAGACTGTAGACGAGACTCCAACCTCACAACATTAGTGGTGTCGAGGAAGAAGATATGCACCACACTCTCGGCTAATGACCCCATCATATTCAACAGGCTAAGGAAATCTAGGACAAGGATAGAGCCCCTAGGGGGAATATGTATTGTGCCTTCCATAGGCAGGTCAGGAACCATGACACGGAGGGCTGTTTTGCACTTAAGAAAGAGATACAACACTTGATTAAAGAAGGCTATTCGAATGTCAAAAAATATGTGGAAAAGAAAGGCAGCAAAACTAAGAGAAGCGTTGAGAAAATTGCTCCCCGTCATTGAAGGACAATGGCTCCCATTTTCCAAAGAGGGAGAGGACCCACTCCCTACGTCGGGATCATACCCCTCTCATTAGGTAGATAAGAAATCCGTCGTGCAAGAAAATCTCCCTACTCGTAGAACAATTCACATAGTCACCGGATGACCCAACAACGGAGAAACGAAAAGCAAGAGAAAATTGGTTGAAAAGCACCTCGATAAGAGTAGGTATCATGAACATCGAGGAGCAGTACTACAATGGCACACTACAAGTTAATACCATTTCTAAGGATATGACATTGGGTGACAACACCATGGTCTTGAGTGATCGGGATCTCGAGCATATCCTGAACCCGGATGGACTCGATAAGGCCCCCGATTACCCAATGGTGATCACATTGGATGTGGACAACCACGCTATCACTATGACCCTAGTCAATTAAGGGAGCTTGACCAATATTATTTTTATCTCGACCTTTGCCAAAATGGAGATAGGCAGTAATAGTCTTTCCTTGTGCAGACGCCCCTGATCAGATGTGGGGGATCAGAAGTCATTCCCCTCAAGAAGATCCAACTCCTTACATCCCTGGGGAAGACCACGAGAATAAGGATGATGATGATTACATATTTGGTGGCGGAAACACCATTTGCTTATAATATGATTCTAGGAAGACCAGCCCTAAATGCCTTCCGAGCAATGATCTCCACTTACCACCTGAAGATGAAGTTCCCAATCTCGACTGTTTGTGGGCCAGGTTACCTGTCGCATCCTTGATACATGGAAATGTTAGTAGTGTCTTTAGATAGATACCATCGTCTCGATTCGTCGACATGCAAGCACTGCACATTGAGGTTCAGAAGTGCTCAGAGACTGACTAGACCAAACAAATGAAATTGGAATAAGGCAGGATTGAACACATTGAAGAGTTCAAACTCATCGAGCTCGATGAGGGCAACCCGTGCAAGAATAACCAGATTGGGACTCACCTCCAACTTGCTAAATAAGTTATGCTTATCAAGTCGCTAAGAGAGAAAGTTGACGTCTTTGCATGGATTGTTCCAGACTATTCAGGCATTGATCACGAGGTAGACCCCTCAGTCAAATCCATGAAGCAAAAGAAGAGGATCTTTTGTCAAGAGAAAAATATGATCATCGAGGAAGAAGTCAACAAGCAATTAGATGTTGGGTACATTGTCGAAATCCAATTCACCGATTAGCTATGCAATGTTGTTATTATGGCCAAGATGATGGGCTATGCAGGATGTGCAATAATTTCATCGATTTGAACAAAGTCTGCCCGAAGGATCCTTATCCTCTTCTTTGAATTGACTAGTTGGTCAACTCTACGGCAAGATGTAAACTGATGAGTATGATAGATGCCTTCCAAGGCTACTATCAGATTTTCATGGTCGTTTAGAATAGAAGCAAAACATTCTTAGTGGTACCAAATGGAATTTATTGCTTCCTCTTAATGTTTTTCAAACTCAAGAATGCCGGTGCGACTTATCAGATATTGGTTGACCTCATGTTTAAAGATGAAATCGAAGAAACTATGGAAGTTTACGCTGGTGATATGATAGTATGCAATGAAATGGAACTTGACCGCCTTGAACATCTTGCTCGAGCTTTCCAGATTCTGAGAAAATATGGATTGAAGTTGAACCCCAACAAATGCATCTTTGGAGTTCAAGGGGGGAAGTTCCTAGGTTACATCGTAAGTTGCAGAGAAATAGAGGCCAATCAGGCCAAGATCTATGCTATCCTTGATATCGAGCCTCCGAGCTCGATTAAAGAAGTTTAGAGATTGGTTGGGCATGTGATCACCCTCAATAGGTTCATATTGAGGCCTATTGACAGAATCTCCCCCTTTTTTAAAGCTTTGAGAATGATAAAGTATTGACAGTGGATTAAAGAATGCTAAAAAGTCGTGCTTGATTTGAAACAATATCTAGCATCGCCTCCTCTCTAGTCGAAGCCGACACAGGGGCATCACTATACATGTATTTGGATGTGTCCTTGAATGTTGTAAGCTCAGTTCTAGTTACCATCATGGAAAACAATCACTTCGCAGTATATTACCTGAGCAAACTCCTAGAAGGGCCAAACCAAAATTATTTTGAAATTGAGAAGCTTCCACTAGCATTGGTCTACTCTGCTCAGAAACTCAGACAGTATTTTCAAGTACACACGATCATTATTTAAACAAATGAGCCATTGAGGTAGCATGATTTTTCGAGCAGATATTGAGGATTTGATATTCTCTTCCAAGCTAGAACAACAATGTATGCCCAAGTTCTAGTGCACTTTGTTGTTGAGATGGCCTCGGCACAAGCGCAAGCCCTACCATGGACGTAGACCATGCCGGTTGATGGGTCTTCTATGCTTGATCGAGGGTTGAGTGGGCGATGATGTTCTGATGATCAATGCCCCAGAAGAATGGATCATGGACTTAGTCTCCTATTTCAAAGATGGGGAGCTTCCCCCGGTCTCACCCCGAGCAAAGAGGATTCAAAGACAAGCTTCCCGTTATGTCCTTGATGAGTAAGGACGGCTGTTCAAGAAGACTTTTAAGGGACCTCTGAGGAGGTGTTGACACAACAACAAACTCGGGAGATGATCAAGAAGATCCATTCAGGGTGCCAAGGTAATCATACTAGCCCCCGTTCCCTAGCGAAGAAGGTGTCCTGAGCAGGATTTTTCTAGTCTTCGCTCATAGAAGAATGCTTCAAGTTTGTAAGGAGATGCCTTGTGTGTCAAAAACATGCAACTCTTATACGCTAACCCACTGCTTAGATAGTGAATATGGAAATATCTTGGCCATTCGATCAGTGGGGGATTGATATTGTTTTGGGGCCTATTTCCCTAGGTCCCCGGCAAAATATATTTGTTATCGCTGTCGTTGAGTATTTACCATGTGGGTAGAGGCAGAAGCGGGTGCCAAGATAACTGATGTGGTCAATAGGTTCTTTATCTAGAAAACAAAATCTAGTTCCAGAGTCACCAAGTAAGAGAGTGGTACTTGAGCCTCAAAATAGAGCAAAGGTTTACCTTCGTGGGGAATCTACAAGCTAATGGGCAAGTAAAAGTCACTCAAAATTATGAGTCCACTTACGAGATTATTGCAAATGTGTGATTCTGATGAGAAGCCTTCATTAGGCTATGTTTATGAGGGGATGTGGAGAGCAATAAATGGCATAAAGGAGTTATTTGAAAACAAAGAGCATTTATACAACACCTATGTTAATATTATTAATGATAGATGGGATGCTATGTTGCGCAAACGTCTCCACTCGGTTGCATTTTTCTCGAACCCTACATTTCAGTATGACCCACAAAGTCCCTCCAAACAAGAGGGATTGATGGGTCTATTTGATGTTTGTGAGAAGCTTTTGCTTGGTGTAAATGATGTATTAGGTAAAATTACTTTGTTTTGAGAACAAAAAGGGAGCTTCGCAAGGGCATTAGCTTAAAACACTGTAAAAACTACTCGACTGAATATATCTTTTATTTGTTTCTTACTTCAATGTTACTATTTAAGTATTTATTTAATATGGTGCAATTTTAATTTTATTTGTTTTTTCATTTGGTGTATAGTTTCTTTTTAGATGAATGGTGGAGGATGTCTGGTGGGGATACACCAAATTTGCTAAAAGTTGTTATTCGACTATTAAGTCAAACCTTATCATCTTCTGGATGTGAGCGCCAATGGAATGTATTTGAATGCATCCATACTAAGAAGGAAGAGAAAATTGATCACAAATTCGGTTGCAAAGTCGGTCGCAACCACTTTTGCGATCGATTAGGTTCGTCGCAAAATCGCGCCCAAACTTTTTTAGCCTGGCGCGAAATTTGCAACTGCATTTTTTGTTTTTGCGACTAACTTAATCCGTTGCAAAATTTTGGTCATTTCCCGTTTAAACCCTCACAAAGTTGGTCGCAAATTGCGATCGCTTTTGAAGGCAACAAAGAAATCACCCCATTGATGAAGATGATGATTGAAGACTTTGAACATATCATTGTTGAAAAATGAGTTTATGTTACGTTGGATAATTTATAATGATTTATCTTGTTTTACTTTGTTTAATCTCATTTGGTTTTCTTTGAACTTGGATGTAAGATATGACAAAATGTGCTTTTCAAATTATCTTGTTAATTGTTATTTGTTAGCTTTGGAACGAATGATGAGTTAGATTTTTATTAAATAATAAGGTAAATTTCTTGTTTGGTTTTTATTATGATTACTATTACTATTATTGAGTTTTCTCTTTTTTTTTTATGCATTTATGGTTTTTTTAACATAAAAACTTAATTTAATAATTATTAAATATTTATGACGTCACACTAGTTGAACCGATGGTCGAATCGATAACCAGTGAGGCTGTCGGTTCTGTGGCCGATCCGATTTTCAAAACATAGGTTAGCTATAAGAATTCCAAATCAAACATATAAGAAACGATAAGAAGAAGAAAACAAGTTTAAATTAAGAATAATTGGGGGGTAGTTTTGTCTTTCCCTATGTTTTTTTTAATTCTGACGTGATGGAGCGCCAAGTCCATTTCCGCGGGGGTGGGGGCAAAATTATTAGCGAGCATGGTACGAACACACGCACACACAGGTGTTGCAGATTATGGCCACGTATATTTGGACTTTGGACTTCTAGCTGCTGGGCATCCTATTCATTCTGTGAACGCTATTTTTCCACTTATCTCTTCACGCTCGCCCCCTATTTCCAGGTTGTTTTCGCTTCTTCTCTACCCGTAATCTCTTCAAATTTCACGTTAGTTACAAGTAGTCTTCACTTTCTTAGTGCTCGGCAGCAAAAGATAACAATTTTTCTGGTAAATGATATTCATGTTCTGCTGCTGCTGCTGATTAGTTATCCATTGTTGTCATCTTGATGTGCAATGTTGGTAAATTGTGATAATAACCCATGCTATCTGTGAGTTAATTGAAATGCAAGACAGAAGAGAAATTGATCATCTGTTTTTCTGTTTTTTTTTTTTTTTGGGTTGTTGATTATCTAATATAGGCATTGATTTTTAATTTGAACAGAAAAAAAGAAAAGGGGATGCTGTTTTTTGTGATGATTGGAGGTAGATAACTCGTAATTCCTTGATATTGATAAAGGGACGTTGGGGAAAAATGGATTTGTCGAATATTGAAGAGCAGAAGCTGTCTATTGATGTGTTTGAACCATCTGCTAGTTATAATGTAATGCCTGGTCCTACTAAGAGTGGGGGAAATGATGTGCAAGTACTTCCAATGCAAGGAGAAGCATCCGGGAATAAAACGGGAGATAAATGGATGGCATTTGATTTCGGTAATACAGATTTAGAGGGGAGTTCCAAGAGAGTAGAAGATGATGAGAGCAAAAAGAAGAGGATTGCGACAGGGGCTAGAATAGCCGAAAGAACTGCAGAATGGGGGCTTATGGTTAGGACGGATGTGGGTGAAGGTAGCTTTCATGCCATAGGTATGGAGGCACGTGGGCCATCTGGAGAAGGAGAAAGATGTAAGAATTCATCAGAAAGATTTCGTATTGGATCGACAAGGACATCTGAGGAATCTAGTGTTGGATCTGACTTTCCGAGGGTATCCCAAGATGTAAAGGATGCTCTGGCGACATTGCAACAGACGTTCGTTGTCTCAGATGCAACGAAGCCTGACTGCCCCATTGTTTATGCTAGCAGTGGCTTTTTCACAATGACCGGTTACTCTTCAAAAGAGGTCATTGGAAGGAATTGGTGAGGATTAACATTCTTTAGTTTCTTTGCCGTTTTGCATTTAGATACTGTTTAGTTACTTTCAACAAAATGAGTTGGCACTTAAATTTCTAGTTGTCTCGAAATTGTGTATTGATAAAGTGATGGTCTTTTCGTTTCTTTAGTTTTTTTACAATAGAGCATTGTTTCC
>JAOWBU010000069.1:0-69239 GCA_026212405.1 Petrea volubilis
ATCACCTTGGACATTCTATTTAAGTTAAGACAACTTTAGGACTTTCTCCACATTGCCCTTGCTCAAAGAAGACTTCTTGTGTTTTTTGTTTTTGTGTCTTTGACTTATAAATGCCCCCATTTATAGTTGTAGGAAAAGGATTCTTGTCATATTTTATTAATGAAGTGTCACAATTTGATTGGTCTTTATTATTTGCCAGTAACACTGTCTTAATCACAAGATGTGATTTGAATTACCAATATTTAATATTTGGCTTCTTTATTTTAGAGATAATGTGATTTATATTGCCAAATATTTGTACATAGAAATATTTGATTTAACTATCAATTAAATATCTTGTTCAATCCTGGAATGTAACTCAAGAGATTCCAAAATCCAAAAAATATATATATAATTTATTATTTTAATAAAATATACCACATTTCAATGCATAATTGACAATAATTTTCAGTGTCAATAGGAGCACAAAGAAAAATAATTCATTATGTACTACACTTGAATTATTTTATTGATAGTTTAATGAAGTCGAGTAAATTTGCCAATTATTCTTCTCACGACCTTATGAAACTTTTTATATATACATGATGTTGTTTTGGAATGGTCTAATAGTAATTGAGCAGCTTTCCTTGAGTGATGTTGGTGTTCCTCATACAAAAGGGCAGTGAACACATGTGAGCTAGTCGAATTTTGCCCCGACATAGGCCATTGATGCTTAAGTCTATCACTTGAAGAAGACCATACATTTTGTATGTAATGCCAGAGTTAGGGTTGTGTAAGCTTATTTACTCACTTGGTTGAAGGATATTTATATAGTGTCTCTGATGATGTGTCAAGTTTCTATTGGATGATTTGACTATCAGCAAAGGACAACAAGGACTATTAGTATAAGATAGTAGAGATGCCTCTGAAAGTCCTTTATTCTGAGGGACCACTATAAATTGGAGCTAGTCGCATATGTATATCCCTTTTATTAAAAGCTCAGGATAGATACATATATATATACACACACCATGCCAAGACATTAATTGCACTTGGGACTAATGCATTTACTAACAGCGGTGCTAGTGGGGAGTAGGTGAGTATGGCTCTAACATGATCTGATGAGGGTGTGGAATCATGGTTTATGGGGTGGCTGATTGTCTGAGTATCCCATGATTTATGAAGACTTACTATTCTACAATCCTTTTGACTCATCAAGAGGCCAGATCCTTGATGAGATTGTCACGCCCCGTATCCCTTGAGGCATGTCTGGCGGTTTAGCTAGTACTATTCCCTCGTCGTTCGGCTCGAGAAAAAAAAGTCTCATATACAGAACAAACTAATTTCCATAAAATCATCATATTGTAGTGGAAACCTCAATTGCTTGCATTAACATCTCAAATTTGTCCATACATTGTTCTGATCATGCTTACATTGATAAATAAATAGTATAAAATCCTAAACTATGCCTCTTAGTCACCAGCTCCAAAACTAATTTTCATCATCCACTTCATAATGTATATCTGCAAAAGATTGAACTTACAATGTATAAGCGATACTTTGCCTAGTAAAGTATCATACTCGTCTTAATAGTCTTGCTTAATTTCTTATTACCATATTTTCTTACTTCTTAATGTTGTGCAGTCATGATCACATAAGTTATGCAGTTCTTGAACCTGAGCATGATGCATGTATATACATGTGAATATTGGGAAAGTCTTAAATAACAACTTGACCAGACCTTAGTTTTTAACTCCAACTAGGAGGATCCTTAATTTTTAACCCCAATTATGAGGATCGACCAACGTTTAATCCCCGTTGGGTGGACCTTTGTCAGAATTGTTCTGTTTAGTGGAGAGGCACCTAATCAAGTCCCAGTCTCTAACCCAACTAGAAGGATCTTATCGTAGTGATATGTAACCCAGTAGCGAGCCTAATCTCTAACTCCAATTAGGAGGATCGACCAACGTTCAACCCCTGTTAGGTGGGCCTTAGCCGGGATAACTCCAAACCGTGTCTTTTCCAAGATTCATACATGTCATGATTTTCTTTTGTTTTCTTGCTTACATTGCTTAGTTGTGTCCTCATACTCTCTTGCTTACTTAGTCTTACTTGCACGCTTATTCTGATTATCCATCCTTATGTTATTTCTTATCAGTCGACTTTACTCTCCTAAGGAGTTTAATAGGGTGAATTGCATGATATGCTTAATATGCAGCGATTCTTTTAGAAGTTCACAACCATATTAAATGTAAAAAACATCATAATAACATTATCTATAAACGTACCATGACATACTGAACACATATCGTAATATTGAATAACCAATCAGATATGCAGGGTTAACTTCAATCATGTTTATTGCATTCAGTCAAACTTGCATTAAAGGAATACTAACAAATTGAACAAAGCAACTTGCAATCATATTTAATTGGGTAGCACTGACAATCATCAGTTAAGCAACACTAATAAGATCAATAGGATACGTTACACATATTTAGATTTTCTTGATTTATGGACGGTCTAAGGATTTGTACCCATACCTAAAATTAACATAGGTATCTTGGGTTGATAACAAATTCTTTAGCCTAATGTGCATAATTCATCTTAAGTTCACTCTTCTTGTTTCTTGTTTGATTTATAATTTCGTAGATCGAACTGAATCGTTTAGTTTCTTATTTAGGTCATTTGGGCCTATATAATCTCGACTCAACTAGCTCATACCTCAACACGTGTTATCAGCGCGAGCCATGGCCTGATAGTCACGAGGGATCATCACAAATGGCATGCACCACGTGCACCACCCGTCATCGCCTAGCTGTGCGTATCTCGCGGCATGCCTCGCGCTATCGTGCAATTGTGTAATTATTTCCACGCGTGGTGTCCCACATGGGACCTATGCTTGCTCGCTATCTCACGACACATTCGAAGGGGAAGCACTACTAGAAAACAGGGATTTAGCCACAGATTTGGCCACGGATTTTAACGAAAATTGGTGGCCAAAAAAATTGGCCACGAAAAAAATTCGTAGCCAAATATGGCGTGGCTAAAATTGGCCACGAATATCTAGTCACGGATTTTTTCAAATTTGGCCACAGATTTATCCGTATTTTTTTTAAAAAAACTTAAATTTATGAAATGCATTATTGTCGAAATTCACTTCTTCTGCACGACCATCAACATCTACCAAAAGACCCGTAGGTTCATTATCGAACACAGAATTCGCAACGGGTGAAGATTCTTGCAATGGATCCTCAATAACAATTTGTTAATTGGCTACTCTACTTCGTGGTCTGGTTTTAATTACAAAACACCAATTTAATTTATCCCTCCTTGTGCCCGGATATGGTACATAATATACTTGAGATGCATGTTGTGCAAGAATAAACGGATCATCTTTTTGGTATCTCTCATTAAATTTGATCTCTACAATGCCATATTGAGGGTGTATCTTCATACCCTGTTAGAAACAGAATCAAACCAATGACATTTAAACAAGACAACCTTCTTTTCGGGTATATCGGGATATTTTAACTGAATTACTTTTTTAAGTATGCCATAGAATTTGTTGACCCGTCGCCCCGAACACAAACACCAACATTATATGTTGTGTGGTCTTGTTTACATGAAAGGCGTATCCATTCACAACGTATCTTGGTCATGTCTTAACCTTACAATTTGGTCCCCACGCCAAATCATGTAAATTTTGATTAGTGATATTATTTTTGGGATCATGAACCTACACATATAATTATACTATCATAATATTTATAACAAATGTTTATATATATATATATATATATTTTTTTTATTTTAATTAATAAAGTACTTATATATTCTTCAAACCATTCTACAAAATTCTCCTAGACAGACTTCTCAACTTCTTGGTTGGTTAAATATGGCCAATGGTATCGAACTGGCAACCTATACATTCTAAATATTGAAATAAACATTTTGTAAGTTAGAATTTTGTAAAATTATTAAAAATTTATGTTAGTTATTAATTACTTACTCGATGATAGGCAAAACCGCGTCGCAATTAATAAGGACGTGTAATGCGGACTTTCTCAACTCATTATCGTTCAAAAATTGCTCGTCGCATTTACCACCGGACTTACGAGTTTGATTGCAGACGGACAATGTGTAGGGTATTTCTTCAGCACTTCCATCATTCTCTTTACGCCTAACTCTTATACTCTTTGACTGGATGTGGCTTTCAGAGTAATACAATGTGAAGTAGGGTGATTCTTGATTTAAGTACGCCTCGCATATTGAGCCCTCTACCCATGCTCGATTCTTCACTATACCTTTCAAGTCATGTAGGAACCTATAATCGTATTTTATACGACAAAGTTACTAATTCTTTTGGGATCACAAAAAAAAAATTACATGTAGGCAAATCCTAAAAAAAATATTTACCTCTCGAATAGATATATCCACCTATATTGAACAGGTCCACACATAGTTGCTTCAAGTGGCAAGTGTATGGGCAAGTGTTCCTTGGAATCAAAAAATGCTAGAGGAAAAATGCGTTCCAATTTGGACAAAATCGAAGGGATATTCTTATCCAATTGCGACAAACTTTTCTCACGAAGTTCTGTACAACATAAATCTTTGAAGAACTGACTTATTTTAGTTAGAGGTTTCCAAACATTTTGTGGAAGTGCGCTAAATGCTATTGGGAGTAAACGTTGCAAGAACACATGACAATCATGACTCTTCATACCGTACAACCCGAGTCTCGATTGATCAACACAAGCTCCCAAGTTCGATCTATAACCATCAGGCATCTTCAAAGCATGAACAAATGTGCATAAATCGCATTTTTGTTCATTAGTCAAAGTGTAACTAGCTTTTGGTTTTAGCACCTTACCATTGACCATCATTTGTAAATGCAACTCAGGTCGTCTGCAATACTCAACTAAGTCCAATCTTGCCTTCTCATTATCCTTTGTCTTGTCGTTGCTATCAATGATAGTGTTGAGTATGTTATCGAAAAAGATTTTTTCGATGTGCATTACATCCAAATTAAGGCAGACCACATTATCTTTCCAATATGGCAACTTCCAAAAAATGCTTTGTTTGGTCCAATTATGATGTATGTCATATCCTTGCAATTTTGGATGCTTGACTGGCATATCGGTAACGTTAGGCGTTCCACGCACTTCTTCCCATGTCTGATCGCCTGTCATTACTAATGGAGGGTTTGATCATTCATGTTGTCCTTTGAAAAATGCATCTTTGTTTTGTCTAAATGGATGATTCTCAAGTAAAAACTGACGATGACAATCAAACCAAGACATTTTCCCACCATTTTTCCAGTATGAATGCCTTTGTTTATCGCATACATATAGGACAAGCCAATCGTCCCGATGTCATCCATCTTGACGACATCCCATAGGTGGGAAAGTCATTGATTGTCCACATTAAGGTTACCCGTAATTGAAAATTCTGCCTTTTGGAAATGTCATACGTTTGACTCCTTCTAACCACAGAATTTTCAGCTCGTCAATTAGAGGCTGCAAGTACACATCAATCATTTGTTTTGGGTTACGTGGCCCCAGAATCAAGCATGTCAAAAACATGTACAGTGTAGTCATATACAATTCAGGCAGGAAGTTGTGCGGAGTAACAACCACAGGCCAACAAGAGTATTATTTATACGAAGTATGATTAAATGGATTAAATCCATGGACACATAATCCAAGCCTAATGTTTTGTGGCTCGGCAGCAAAGTCAGAATGATTTTCACTGAAAATTTTCCATTCCAAACCATCGGATGGATAACAAAGACCACCAGGCTCTCATCTATGCTCTTGATGCCACCTCATTTGATCAACTGATTTTGAAGAAGCATACAACCTTTTCAATTTTGGAATAAATGGCATGTAGTGTATCCTTCTGTAAGGAACACGACCTAGATGATTTAAATCTTGGATGCCTACAAAACTTACATTCCTCGAAACATAAATCTTCACTGTAATACAACATGCACCCCTTGATGCAACAATCAATCTTCACCGATGTTAAACCTAACTTCTTTACTATTTTTTTTGCTTCATAATAGTTGTTAGGAACATGATTATCCAACGAATTTGACGATTTCACAAGTTTTGTCATTCGATCAAAACAACCCTGAGATAAATTGTAGTCGGATTTTATTGACATCATTTGAAGAGTAAATGATAACTCCGTCTGAGTGTCACAACCTGGCCACAATGGTTGATGCACAGCCTCTAATATGTCATAAGACTGTTGAGCTTGCATATTAGGAGATTTTTCATTGTTTCGCTCAATCTCAGTATCATGACTCATATCGACATTCGAATCGAAATGATAATGCATACCATGCTGAAATGAGTTCACACCTATAGCATCATATACCAAATTCTTGTAATTATTGAGTCCATATGAAAAATTAGCCTGATTCGAAGAACTAGCACCACCGAGCTCCACATTTTGAGTTTGTGGAGCTAACTCGCCATGTGAAGTCCAATACCAATACTCATGTTGAAACCTAAATTTCATCAAATCGCAAGGCACATTACAAGTATCCTTATATTTCCTATTAGTACACTTGAAATGGACACCTAATAAGGCTTTTATCAGCTATATACTGCGGTTGTATAGTTGCGAATTGAATAAAGTGATTAAGGCCATTTTTTGTTGAAAAAGTAGTAATTTTATTAGTAATTCAAATAGTGTACATTCATGATTCCATCATTTCCCATTACATCATCATCATCCTATACTGCTAAGAATATTAGGAGTACTACTCCTTTACAAATATAAAAAATGAAAATTTCAAAAATAAGATTATCAAAAATAACTGATTGCCTAGAATTCAAAAGAAAGGTCATAGTTAAGATCTTAAATAATTCAATAATAATAAACATCTTTGAGGTTGTCCAAATCGTCGGAGCCGTGGTATGAAGTCCAATCATCGGAACATATATTCATATTCTATAAACATAAAACGAAGGTAGGTTAATGTCAATGCTAGAATTCATATCTAGATAGAACAAGCTTGTCATTAATATTTGTTAATTTTGTCATTCATATTTGTAGACTAGTATGCTATCTGCCTATCTGACTAGAACAAACACAATTCATCGATATCACATTCAACAACTATAATGTAACTATAAATGGAGTCTAATTTCATAAAGATTTAAAACAAAGCAAATTATTTCACACATTGTTCAACATACTTCATATCAAACATATTTCACCCAATTTTTACCCCACCTCAACAACAAAATTCACCCCAACAAAAATTATATATTATCAAATAATATTGTTCAAACTTGTTCATAACAATCCATAATCCAAACTTGTTCATAACAATCCATAATCCAAACACGTTCATAATAATCCATAATCCAAACAAACTTATTCATAACAATCCATAATCCAAACTTGTTCATAACAATCCATAATTCAAACTTATTCGAAATAAACCTCAACAACAAAATTCACCCCAACAAAAAATCATAACAATTCATATCTTTTTCAAACTTTACCTCTACAAATTGTGCATATAATATCCACCTAAAAAAAAAATACCAAATAAACCAAAACAACAAACAAAATTAAAATTCACTCTCAAAAAATAAAAAAAGGGTTAAAAATAACAAGAATGTGTGTGTGTGTGTTGTAGGGGGCGAGGGGGTTGGGAAAGAGGGGAAGGGGGGTTGCGTTCAGTGGGGGAGGGGGCTGGGGGAGCGCACCGGGAGGGTAGGGGGAGGGGTTCAGCAGGAAAGGGGGGTTGCGCGACGTGGGGGGGGGGAGGTACGGCAGTGCGACGGGGTGGGGCGGCGGCGGGAAAGGGCGGGGAAGGGGGGTTAGGTTACCTTTTGGGCATGGGAGAGAGACTAGATCTGAAAATAGCTAAGTGTTGCTTTTATATGAGCACTTAGCCACATATTTTTTAGGTTTAGCCATAGAAAAATCCGTGGCCAAGTCAAAAATTAAAAAAAAATTTAATACTTCGCCAGGAAAAAATCCTTGGCTAAGAGTCGAATTTAAAAAAAAAATTGTTCTTAGCCACGAATAAATCCGAGGCTAATCAAGCCTTTTTTTCAAAAAAAAAATTTAATCCTTAGCCACCGATAAAACCGTGGCTAAGAGCCTAATTTAAAAAAAATAATAATGTTTTATTGGCCACAGATTTTTTTGCGGCTAAGAGTCAAAATCAGTAGTTGACTTTTTTCGAATCGAGCATTTTCCCTAATTAGCTTAAACGTAACCGTACAATTGGAGTAATACAAGTTGTAAACTAATCAATATAGTTGAACTAGAAAATAAAGTCAATTTTTTGATAATTTGTGACAAGTTAACTGACATTAGTATACAATTGTTACCAAACTACGAATTCATTCATATATATCACTGAAAAAGGAAAAACGTATTTCTTGAAATAAATTGTAATATTTAACTCATAAAATACAAAAATATAATAATCAAGACGAAAACAATATGATTCTAAATTTTTTTAAACCTTTTTAACTCCTGAAATGTCGGATCGGTCGATAAGTGAGCCATTTCAAAAAAAATAAAAAATAAATTTTAAAAGAAATTCGTGGCTAACAAAGCCATTTTTTTAAAAAATTATTTTAATACTTAGCCACGGATAAAACTGTGGCTAAGAGCCTAATTTAAAAAAAAATAATAATATTTTATGGTCATGGATTTTTCCGTGGCTAAGAGTCAAAATCAGCAGTTGACTTTTTTTGAATTAGGCGTTTTCACTAATTAGCTTAGACGTAACCATACAATTGGAGTAATACAACTTAAAAACTAATCAATAGAGTTGAACTAGCAAATAAAGTCATTTTTTTGATAATTTGTGACAAGTTAACTGACATTAGTATATAATTGTTATCGATCTACAAAGTCATTCATATATATCACTGAAAAAGGAAAAACGTATTTCTTGAAATAAATTGTAATGTATAACTCATAAAATTAAAAAAATATAATAATCATGACGAAAACAATATGATTCTGAAATTTTTTAAACCTTTTTAACTTCCAAAATGTCGGATCAAGCGATATAAGTGAGCCATTTTAAAAAAAATAAAAAATAAATTTTAATAGAAATTTGTGGCTAACAAAGCCATTTTAAAAAAAGAAATAATTTTAATACTTAGCCACGGATAAAATCGTGGCTAAGAGCCTAATTAATAATAATAATAATAATAATAATAATAATAATAATGTTTTATTGGCCACGGATTTTTCCATGGCTAAGAGTCAAAATTAGTAGTTGACTTTTTTTGAATCGGGTGTTTTTGCTAATTAGCTTAAACGTAACCGTACAATTGGAGTTCTACAAGTTGGAAACTAATCAATATAGTTGAACTAGCACATAAAATCAATTGTTTGATAATTTGTGACAAGTAACTGATATTAGTATACAATTGTTACCGAACTACGAAGTCATTCATATACATTATTGAAAAAGGAAAAACACATTTCTTGAAATAAATTGTAATATTTCACTCATAAAATACAAAAATATAATAATCATGATGAAAACAATATGATTCTAAAATTTTTTAAACCTTTTTAACTCCCAAAATGTCGGACCAAGCGATATAAGTAAGCCATTTAAAAAAAATAAAAAACAAAAAAAAATTTAATAGAAATCCGTGGCTAACAAAGCCATTTTTTTTAAAAAAAATAATTTTAATACAACTTTTAAAAAAATAATTTTTAACAGAGCCTAATTTTTTTAAAAAATAATAATGTTTTATTGGCCACAGATTTTTCCGTGGCTAAGGAAGTCAAAATCAGCAGTTGACTTTTTTCAAATCGGGTGTTTTGGCTAATTAGCTTAGATATAGCCGTACAATTGGAGTAATACAACTTAAAAATTACTCAATATAGTTGAACTAATTGTTTGAAACTGTGACGACCCGGAACGATTGGCTAGTTATGAAAATATGCTACTAGAACTTTTATTGCGAAAGTTGAAAATTTTCATAAAAGATTCTTATTTCATAGCAAACACTAAAATACATTATAAGGGTCCTAAGTACATGATAAGGACTACAAGGACTCGACTATGACTTCCTCTAGCCAAACGCTTCAAATCGTCTCTTCCCATCCTCCAAATTGGTAACCTTGTCTTCATACCCCACTAAAACATTAGATAACAACATATCAACAATTATGTTGAGTAGCAATTTTACTTAACACATAAGGTGCGTGTGTCTGATATGAACGTGCACATTTTCACATGCTTTCATCAAACATAAAACCATATAAATTTTCAGAACATAAGAACATAATTTTCACAACGTTTCTACCATTTTCCAACTCGACGGGCGGCTACCTTATCTCACCGTGCCATAACTCAATTCCAACCAATACTCCCATCCCAACCAAACACCCCGGTGGTCATATTCCCGGCATATGCTGAATTTTCCTACGACCCACTTTAATACATGGACTCTCTATCCATACAAGGCGGGATTAGGCAACGATGGAGAGTCGAGGACTATTTTAAGACCGGCAAGCTCGTTGCTGTCCGGCCAAATCCGACTACATCCACCCCTATCACTTTGGGCCCATATACACGCAATTTCAACACATTTAGCTCAATTTCCAGCGCAATACAAATTGTTTTTAGCTTGTTGTTGCATAATTTCAGCATAGAATACACAATTTCCAGCTTATAAAATCGGAGTTTTCAAGCTGCGAACAGAAAATTCCAGCGTACAAATTCTGCAATTTCCAGCTTGTTCAAGACTAAAAATTCCAGCTTTGTATGCACTAAAATTCCAGCTTTGTAAATAGGCTTTCAGCTTGTGAAATTCGAAATTCCAGCTTGTAAACAGGCTTTCAGCTTGTAAACAAGATTTTCAGCTTTGAAAACAAACATAATTTTTTAGCTCTAAAATTGAATTTTTTCGGCTTCCAACATATAATTAAAACCCTAAACACATAGCAAAACCCTAACATAGAGTAAATCATGAATACATATAATTTCCAGCACGAACTCTCAAAATTTCAGCATAATATTCCATAAACACACAATATGCAAATAACTAAATTATCATGTAATCCCTTAGGACTACAATAGTAACTAACTTGTATTACATCCTAAGTCCTAATATGGGAATAAATGCATGAATACACTAGAAAAATCTAACTCATGCCTTAAGTAAAATTACTACCTTCTCTAGGTGGTTTTTTCTTTCTAATTTTCTTTTGTAAAGTGGTGCAAGGGTGAAAGAGTAGTGAAATTTGAGGTAAAATGAACAAAGCTAGAGTGTGAAGGTGAGGGTGTGTGTGCCGTGTGCTTGTGGTTGTGTGTGTGTGTGTGTATTCTTGTGTTGTATAGAAGTGTATTTACTTATAACTAGTATTAGTAGAAATAAGATTAAAATATAATTGAATCTTAATCTAATAATTACTTACTTTTCAACTCAAGACCAAGTAAGAGGTCTAATTATGCTTAGTTGTAGTCTATATTAATTTTGACCATCCAAATATGTAGAATTCTAGAAAAGTATATACAAGTGTACATAGCCATTGATTGTTGGGGGATTGGGATATAAGAATTAATATGTACCAAGTATTTAATTTATTTATATATATACACTACAAAAACCGACCACCCCCCTTTTTTCTTGAAAAATGTAGGTTATTTCTTGTATAATGTATATTTATTCAAAGTATGGAAGAAAATAATACCTACGGGAAGAAAATACAATTTAGACATTTTTTAGGGTTTTCCCAAAATATATATGTATGAAAACATGTTATTATATATCTATATATATATATATTGTCTTATGAGTTAATAATTTTAAATAATTATTTTCAAAATTACTTTATGAAAATAACACAATTTGGTGAAAATGACATTTATAAGAAAACTCTTCTAATCCTATGTATATATATATATGTATAAAACCGTGCATATATATATATATACATACATATATTTTCTTGCATTTTATGCATTGTGTGATGATTAAATAAGACAAGAACATGATCCTAAGACTTATGCATGTTGTAAAATACACTACAGGAAAAAAAGCATTTTCCGGCGAAATTTCGGGGAAATTCCGGCGGAAATTGTTCTGCCGGAGAAAATGCCCCCAGAAGGCAGAATTCCGCGGGAATTCCCCCGGTAAGAAATTCGGCGGAATATTTCGTCGGATTCCGTCTGGCGAAAAACCGGAGGAATATTCCCCCAGACGGAATCCGGCTGGAATATTCTGCCGGATTTCCCTCGGATAAGATTCCGGCTGTCCGGGGGCATATTCCCCCGGCTTTCTGCCGGACACCGCCACTGGTCCGGACCCGTCGCCGCACCTCTGCACCGCCACCCGGACGCGCGCCACCGCCGCTACCGCTGGAATAGTATCCCAAAAATATTCAAATATTTACAACTGCAAAGATTTGAACTCGTGACCTCGTAGTTAAATGACAAGCACTCCACCACCAAGCTATCCCTTGAAGTTGTGATAAGTTTTGTTTTGCTTTATACATATTATATATTTGTTTCATTATTCTTATTTTAATTATAATTTAAATATAGTATAAATAATGATAGTTAAAAGATAACATTGATACTATATAAAAATATGTATTATATATATACTATATAAACATATATGTATACCATATAAACATTTGTATACCTATAAATATATTATAAATAATTAAAGATAGCATAATAATTATATGGTATACTAATTGTAAGAAAAAAATAAACATATGTGTTGAAAATCTCTTGTTATAAGAAACAATATGTAAACTTAAAATCTCTTGTTTAACATATGATTTGATACTATATAAACATATATACTAATTATAAGAAAAAATTATTGAAAATCCGTTAACTTAAAACTATCAAATTGATGCAGATGTGTTGCAGATGTCTATTACATGTGTCTTATCCCAATCAACAATATATACATTTATTATATATGGAGAGTGATGAAGCAAATTTTAATATGAATTTGATCCAAATCAAATTTGACGTTTAATATATTTAACTCATTAAGATCTTATAAATCAAATTCGATTATGAATATTCATAATACAAAATAAGTGAATTGAATATGCATTTAAGTAATTTGATTTATCCACAATCACATCCTAGTTAAAATTAAATCAATATTGTTACATATATATAATATTAATAAAATCTCTTAAATAGATAGTAACATTTAGCATTTATTAACTGATGCACTAGTTGTTATTTTTCTAAGTATCTCATTTAATAAAAGATATACATATATTTTTCAGAATACTCTAACATATTCATATATTTTTCCTGATTTTAGTTTTGAATGAAACATTATATTTAATGACTAAATATCTTTTTATAAATTTGCGATTACCTTATAAATTGCCTTTATAGTTATCTAGTAGTATAAAACTCTTTATAAAATTATTTTATGTCATGTTAATTATAGTCATGGTTATAAATCTCTTGTTATCCTCCACTCTTTATAATTATTTCATATTTAGAGATTATTTATTTAGCCTTACTGTGGAATTGAAATTTTTTGATTCTCCACTCGTTATCATTATTTCACATGAAAAGCTCATTTAATCATACTAACAATGTTTCATTTAATTAAGCATAAAAGTTGATTGGACTTTTAAAAAGTTAACAAATATTTCTTTTCATTTCGTCTATTAGTACTTCTTACATTTTTAAATAATATTTAGCAATAAAAAGTTATTCTCTTCATAATTTTTTTAGTAAGTAAAAAAGTTATCGAGATGAAAAATATTATTTTAATAAAAGATTATATATTATTGTTCTTGCTGTTATTTTTGTTTTTGTTAAAATGTTGGTCTACTTTAGCAAAGATCACTCTTAACATAAGTTAATAATTCAAACCTTGCCAAAAAATGTGATGTAAGAACTCCGTTTTGAAATTTATCAAACCTTAATAATTACATAAATACTTTAGATAGAATTGTGGTGCGTTATTCTTTTATATAGCTTTAGTTTTAAAATAAAAATTTTGAAGTGCATTTTTGATACATAATTATTAAATCGCATAAATTTAGTTATCTTCATATTCAAAATTATAGCTTTTTGAGAGTTATTTTATACATTCTCCCAAAATCTTCCTCACTTAATTTAGAAATCAATAAGTTGACAAAAGAATTTTCAAAAAAATCAAAAAAAAAATTAAAAAAATTCGGGTGAAATTTTCCCCCGGATTTCTCCAGATTTTTAATTAAAAAAATTCAAAAAAAAACTGAGGAAAATTTTTCCTCGGATTTCCCCCGATTTTTAATTAAAAAAATTCAAAAAAAAATTCGGGGGAAATTTTCTCCCGGATTTCCCACGGATTTTAATTAAAAAAATTTTAAAAAAAAACGGGGGAAATTTTCCCTCGGATTTCCCCCGGTTTTTAATTAAAAAAATTCAAAAAAAAATCGGGAAAACTTTTCCCCCGAATTTCCCCCGATTTTTAATTAAAAAAAATCAAAAAAAAAATTCGGGGGAAAATTTCCCCCGGATTTTAATTAAAAAAATTAAAAAAAAACGGGGGAAATTCCGTCGGAATTCCCCCGGTTTGACGTCGGAATCCGGCGTTTTTTCTATAGTGATAAAATAAGCACATATCGCGAAATATTGGTATTATGTAAAATATGCATATAAACATGTAAATCATACACATTCAAGTATACACATATATAAAAAGTATAAGTGAAAGATCGGGTCCTTACAAAAAGTCAATTTTTTGATAATTTGTGACAAGTTAATTGATATTAGTATACAATCATTACCGAACTATGATGTCATTCATATATGTCACTCAAAAAGGAAAAAACGTATTTTGTGAAATAAATTGTAATATCTGACTCATAAAACACAAAATATAAAAATCATGAGGAAAACAATATGATTTTGAAATGGTTTAAAACAATATAACTCCCAAAATGTTGGATCGAGCAACATAAGTGAGTCATTTAAAAATAAAAAATTTAAATTTTTTTCTAGCCATGGTTTTATCTGTGGCCAAGTGGAATATAATTTTTTTTTGGATTTAGCCACGTATAAAACTGTGGCTAAGCTATCCATTTTTTTAAAAAAATTAAATTATTTTCTAGCTACGGTTTTATCCGTGGCCAATTGGAATATACTTTTTTTTTGGATTTAATCACAGATAAAACCGTGACTAAGCTACGGATTTTAAAAAAAAAATTAAATTCATTTTCTAGCCCCGGTTTTATCCGTAGCCAAGTTCAATATATAAAAAAAAAATTCTTGAGATTTAGCTCGGATAAAACCGTGGCTAAGCTATCCATTTTTTTTAGAAAAAAATTAATTTTTTTTTGCTACCCACGGTTTTATCCGTGGCTAAGTGGAATAATTTTTTTTTTTTATTTAGCCATGGATAAAACCATGGCTAAGCTATGCATTTTTAAAAACAAAAATTAAATTATTTTTCTAGCTACGATTTTATCCGTGGCTAAAAGCATTAATATTGAAAAAAATTCACCATCTAGCTACGGATTTTTCCTTCTTTAGCTACGGAAAAATCCGTGGCTATTTTGCTGTTTTCTAGTAGTGAAGTCCAGTGTCGCACTGTTATGCTAGCTTGTCGTTGCGCATAAAACGTCACACACGCTCACATAGGGTGGATGAGCGTGCCCACCCAAGCGCCATTTTGCGATGCTACCCATGAGGGCCACACGAGCTGGAGTCTAAGTTCGCGCCCCCCTCCTGCAGGCTCTTATTGCTGTGGCGTGGCATCTTCTATACGGCTCCTTGAACGCTCGCTTGTGCATTCTCACGCCGTGAGTGTGTCGGCGACGTCGTGTCATGCAGGAGAGACTTGCACATGACATCGTCTTATGCGCGCCTCGCTACGCAGGTCAGTCCTTGTGCTTGCATAGCACGGCACCTGGGCACAGTAGTTGTGCATAGTGGGCGTTCGTGCGCTCAGGTCTCGGCTCCTGGCGCCAGCACATGTCTCGTACGGAGCTCCACTTTCCACCCTCTCCCATCTAAATTCGGGCCTCAGTCTTTCTTCTTTATACATAGGCAACTCCATTCCCCCCTCCCATTGATCCTGGGGCTCAGCATCTAGGCTTGCCTGCACGCACGTCCTTGTTGTTGTTTCATGCCGAGCTTGAATGCTTAGGTGCTTACATAGCTCTAGCAGCAGCAGGGCAGCCTGCATCGATGGAAACTGCCATCGGCCTTTCTTTCTAGTTCTAATCTCTTAACATTATACACACGGAGTCCCTATCTTTATGAGTCCTTATTCGATTATCACATGTTTGTTTCTAAATCAATCAAACTAGTAAAAATTTACAAAAGGAAGAGAGATGGAACATGAATCTACCTTTTGTCGGATCTTCCTAAGCCGATCGTTAGCACTCCCCCTTTCTCCTTCATCTTTTAGGCTCTTTAACTCTCTTTCTCTCTCGGCTATCTTCCTCTCTCTCTTCTCAGTATGAGTCTGCGCGCGCACTTGTATGACTGAGTAGGTGTGTGTGTGTGTGTGTGTGTGTATTGTGTATTGTGTTTTGGGTTTTTGCCTATACCTAATACAAAAGGCTCAAAGGATATACACATTCATCCTTTGAATAGCCTTGAATTGTCATCAATTCTATTGATGAGCCATCATTTTCATTCATTGGCCTATACCCCTCCTCCTCTCTTTAGATTCAAGATTCAAAATTCAAAATTTCAATTTTTATTCCAAAAAGAGTTGATCCATTTACAAGCACATTACAAGGGATTTCTAAATCTTTTAATATACACATTAGCTAGCATTCAAACCATTAACCCAACATGGTAGAGATGAGGAGCTTTGCCATTAGACTATTTGAGGAATTCTTGTTACTCCTTGTTTTTACTTCATACTAGAATCTTAAGGTATTTTAGAGATTGGTCCTTGGGGTTGGCCCCTGCTAACCCTGAGCAATCGAGAGACGCCTTGATAGAACATTCGAGGGCGCTCCTCGAGGAGGTTTGTCCGAGTAGTTACATTAGAGCCGCAGGGTGAGACCCTGGTTCCTCGAGGTGAGGCTTCTTGCTACGTTTGCCTTGAGCGCTTTGTTTAAGGGATCCTAGCTCACGTAGATGTTACCTTTGAGCCATCTACTAGTCCCTTTATTAGTGATGTGCCGAGTAAAGTAGGGATGTGCCACATCAATACAATTGATAAATAAAAAGCTAGCTACATTACCACATGAGTTCTAAATGAAAATCCGCATACTACTCTATATATATTGTACTTATTATTCGAATTAGAATTATTAAATACTAATTACATCAGTAAGAGTTTATTTATACAATAATCAATGATTATAATATGCATTATTTATTTTCAAGAGGCTAGACCATGAGATAGTTACCAGAGTTGCATATCAAATCTTAAAAATTATTTATAAAGATTGACAGCCCAACAATGATTCGACCCAAGCCCAGAACAATGGTCAGAATAGACGAAAAGTCACGAAATCCATGAGCACATATAATACAACACAATAAAAGACAATGGCGGCCGACTTACTAATATAATTGAAAATTGTTTTTAGCCCCAGCCCCACGCAAAATGAACCTTTATATTCAAACTTCGACCTGTAACTGAAGTTTCTGACAAACCCTAGCCTCTCGACTCACCAGTCGGCTTGGGATTAGACGATTATCTTGAAGAAGTTGCTTGAATCAACCGAACTAAGTGAAGCTCTCCTCTTTCCAATTGGTTCTTTCACTTCTGACATAGTTTGTAAGGTATTTTGATTGTGTGCGTTTGTTTTGATTTTTGTTTCTACTTGTTAAGGGCTTGGATATTCGACTTTTAATTGGATTTTGGGTGGCTGGGGTGCCCATTTGTTCGAGTATTCTTGTGCGTGATTGTGTGGCGGAGTTCTGATTTTTGGGGCTGTGGGTGTATGTTATGGCGGTGGTTTTGATTTGTTGGCTGGTGCGGTTGGTGTTCGAGGTGTCTTTGGGATTGTTTAAACTTCTAATTCAATTTTCATCTACTGGGAACTCGCTGAAAGTTGGAGGGGATTCGAGAGAGCTGTTTGTTCATGCTGTTTATTATTTTTCGATATGTAAATTTGGTTAGAGATGATTAATTCTGTCTGTAGGTTACTCAATTTTGATTATCTTTTTCTTTTTCATGTTTTTCTTTTTGGGTGGTGACAGTGGTGTGTTGTATAATCTCCAATGTTGTAAGGATTTTGATGTGAATGTGTCTGTGATTGTTGAAGTGTTAGGTTCAAGTTCTAGGTGCATTATCCAAAGAAATGTTGTTATATATTTCATGCTTTAACATATTTTCTTTGGTCTTGATGGTGATCATTGATCTTGGGTTCTTCGGTGATGAATTTTGAGATGCCTAAATCCAGTAGCTATGTGTTCATGATTTAAGATTACAGAATATGGCTTTTGATTGCTCATCTCATCTCTACTTTTAATTAGTTGTATCCTGCTGGTACTTCATATAGACTGTTAGGTTGTATCAGGAATGGGATCACCAAATACTCTAAATGATGCGTATTTTTGTTACTTTGTAGACATCTTTTTGTTGCATCTTCTTTTGTTGCAATTATACCTTTGTTGGTGGTAGCTTACTTTTGTCCATATGATATGGATTGTTGTGTTGGTTTTGTCCCTAGCTATGGATGCTATATCTGAGGAATTAAAGGAACAGAATCAATTGTGGTTGGTCTCCTTGAGAGGCTCTGAACTCCAATTGAATAACCCCTTACTTGCTAAATCTGTAGTCCGTTCTTATATGAAGGTCTACGTGGAGTGGGATTTAGGTCTGGAAAGAGAAGGCTGTGGCCATGAAGGACTGCAATAGAGGTGTAAATACCTGGTTTTTGGAAGATATAAAGGGTTATGTTGGAGGTGCTAGCAATTGAGTGTAGCTTGTTTGGTGAAGCCTTCTTCAGGTTGAAGCATAAGATCATCTGAAATGAACTTTAGTTGATGTTAATAGGATTCAGCAATGGGTAGACTATTGTGGGGAAGTTGAAAAAAGACAAAAGCAAGATGTTTACAAAGAAACAAATAGCCATAGGAAATTAGAACATCACATTTGTACTTGGTTTTTTGAGAAAGAAGTCAATTGGGGTCTCTACATTGTGGTAAAATAGAAGAATTACCCTTTAAGCTCTGTATTGATGCATTGTAGTCAATAAATCTTCGATGGTTTCAGCACAGTGATGTGCTTGGGTTTTGTTTTTTTTGGGGTGGGGTGGGGGGGGGGGGTGGGGGTTTTAGTGAAATTGGTCTTGTTCGGAGTCTATTATCAAAAGTATGCTATGGGTTTTGATCTATGATTGGTATCTGCATTGGCATGAAAATGAAGCCCATGGGAATGCTATCAACAAAGTTTTCCTTCTACATGCTTAACGTATGATTATTACTATCTTTGCTTTTTTCTTTTTTTTGGCAAATATTGTTGATTAAGGGTTTTCTATTGCTAGCACATGTCGGTGCATTCCTGGTGGGTGGTTCTTGAGTTTAAGTGAGAATTTTTCAACATCATCTTATATTGAAGTAATAGGTCCTACGTAATTTTAGATTTTTATTTCCTTATGTGTTTGTAAGTTTTTCTCCTCTTTCAGCGGCTGTACATTAGTTACATGCTGGATTTTATGCAGTATTCTTATATCTATATGCATAGTGCTTATTCTGCAAAGTTTTGGATTGTATGTCCTACCTTTTTTTTCCGGTAGTCTTGGAGAAGAAAGAGTTTTGCTTATTTGTATCCTTGTACAGATATTTGAACATGCCAAAAGAGAAAAGAGAGCGTTCTATGTCCCTTGATAGGTCAAGGTTATCTCCTTACCGTTGCAGTTCTGGTTGTTCAGGACAGACATCAACAAAAGACCCTCTAGAGGATGATAAAAATATTAACCAATGGGAGGATGCACGATGTCCGGTATGCATGGACCATCCTCACAACGCTCTTTTACTTCTATGTTCGTCCCATGATAAAGGCTGTCATCCCTTTATGTGTGACACAAGCTATCGCCACTCGAATTGTTTTGACCAGTTTCGCAAGTCATTTGGTGACGCTAAAGCAGAGTTACAGAGACCTGAAGATGTGCCAAACTTGACGTCACCCACAACTGCTCCAGAAACTACAGTGCCTTCTGAGGATCCAACGATGTCAAAGTTGGTGTGCCCTCTTTGCAGAGGCCTGATAAATGGGTGGACTGTTGTTGAGTCTGCTCGTCGTTTCATGAACGCAAAATCAAGAAGTTGTGCCTGTGAGACATGTGATTTCAGTGGCACATACACTGATTTGCGTAAGCATGCGAGATTGGTGCATCCTCTTGTGAGGCCCGCAGACGCTGATCCAGAGAGGCAGCATAACTGGATGAGGTTAGAAAGGCAGAGGGATCTTGGGGATCTACTTAGTACACTTCAGTCTTCTATTGGAGAAGAGAGGACTGAGGATAGCACTTTGACCATCAACGAGGGGGGTTGGCTGACTGTCTTTCTATTTGTCCGGTTTATGCGACCAGGAAATCGGTTTAGTACATCAAGAGCCCGTGCTCAAGTGGCTGTGCGAAGATCATCGAGAAGGCTCTGGGGTGAGACCTATGATGGGGAAACTGAATCCAGAGATGATGACACTGGATCTCCCGACAGGGGGCAAGGTTTTCATAGGCATTATGATTATGTAAGGAGACATCTACGTGATCCTGATAATCAATAGTAGCTGCAGATGAACTGGAATAACCTTGTAATGTTTCATCATATTTTGGCTTTGATTATATGCCTAATCATTCATCCTTGAATTGAGTAGGATGGTGGATTGTTTATTTTTCTTATCTTTTTGCTTTTCTTTACCTGCCTCTACATCAACATAGTAATGGGGGTGTGGCATTGCATCATGTTGTATAAATCCAAACTCTTGGTTCATAGTGTTGACGATTTTAAAATAATCGAGCATAAGTTGTGAGTTTGCAGGTGTTGCACGTGATTGTGGACCCAAATGGCCAGTCCAGATATATACATAATAGTTGTAACGTCTTTTCTTCCACTCGTGTATGCACCTTAAAGATAAGCAAAGAAAGATTAATGATATAAAATTTTTTTAAAGGTTTTTTTGTTTGTGGCCTTATATCTTAACCATCCTTAATGTATGTGGTGTGTATGAATATGTGGATGAGAAGATATAGCATAATTATATAACAGATGATCCAAATTGGCTAAATGGCTGCGGTAGAGAGTTTGGTCATGAGGTTTAAAGTTATGGGGCTAATGGTGAAGAAACTGTGGGTGGTTTTATCTTTGGTTGAAAAAAAAAGAAAAGAAAAGAGTAGAGGTGGCAATTTTTGACCCAACATAAACCCAACACGAAAATAGCGGGATATGATTGAGAGTTTATGGATTGGGTTGAAAATAGATTGAACCCAAAAGCAACCTAAAAAATATGGGTCGGGTTGGGTTAACTCGTGGGTTACCTAGACAACCCGAATCTTTTTATAGATTAACCGACAACCCGATCCAATCCGACCTAAATTAATTTTTTGAATCTTGTTTTCTCGTTTCCCTCTCGTTTAGAGAAAAATATATTATGTATAAATTATAAATAATAACATTTTGATGGGTTATAATTAATCATTAAAGGTCGCTAAATCTTTTAAATAAGTGAAAAGTCAATTTGAATGAAAAACTATAATTATGTTAGTTCTCATCTCCTTCTTTCCTTCAAAAAAGTATATCTTCTTCCTTTTAACTTTTTATTTGCATTCATTGAAGTTTTATATTGATTTATTTTAATATTGAATGAAATTTTTTTATCAAATATTTTTACAATTTATTATAAATAAAATTCAAATAAACTAGAGTAGGAAATGAACTCATTAATTTCTAATATAAATTTCAAACATGTATTTTGTGCGTAGCCTACCATCACTACAAGAATGTATACCTTTTAGTGATAAACCAATTACAAATTTAGTTTTCTATGCTAGATTTCATTTATAACAAATTTGTTAGTAAATATCTTGTTATTAATTGTTTATTTAATTCAATTTACATTAAATTTTATCATTAATCATCATATGATGTGATGATACTCTAAAATTGTGACAAAATGTAAAAATCTCTTCGTCGCAAAATTTTCGATAGACTTAGTGAAGGGATGCTTTTTTATAGTGCATACAAAATAAATGTATATATAGTATAGTTAGCCAAATGCAAAATTAGGGGAAAAAATCAACTTTTAATTAGTAAATTATAATTGCTTTAATTTTTCATTAGAAAAGTTGGAATTTTTATTTAAAACAGGTCAATTTGGGTTAACACGAACCCAACGCAGTTGGGTTAAGGTTGAGGTGTTATGGGTTTGACGGTTATGGGTTGGTTTAGGTTGCGAAATTTTGTGTTATATCCCTACCTCAACCCAACCCGAACCCACTTGACCCACCTGAATTGCTAGGGCTATCAATGGAGCGGATTTTAATCCGAATCCGATCCGAATTTTAGCATATTTGATGGGTCAGATCCGATAGCAAATATCCGTAATTTGAAATAAATGGGTTGGATTTGGAATCAATGAGTCCGATCCGTTAAAGATCCGAATCCGAAATTTTATAATATATTTTATTAAATTTATACATTATATATAATATAAAAGTAATAAAGATATTTCAATAAAATGTAATATATATGTCATTGTAATTAACAATATACTATTTACTATTTTTAATGTACTTTTTTTTTAACAAAATATTGTATAGTTTTCATACATATTCTAAAATATTTTTCTACATTATTTAATTTTATTTTTAACATAAAGGGGCGCTTTTTTTTTTTATAGAATACTAATTACTTAGTCTAGATATTAAAGATCTCTATTACATACACAATATATATACACATATAGGATATGTTACTAGAGATATCTATTATATACTATCATTAAATGAACAACTAGTAATCTCTATAGTTATTAGAGATCTTTACTAAATATATTATTGATGCGGGTTGAATTCAGCGCTGGTCGACACCGGTCGATTCCTCAGGTCGAGTGAATAGGTGTTGATATTTGAACGGGAAGTTGGTCCTGCAACAAGGGAAATGGCAACGTGAGCTAGCCAAGGTGGGTCTCAGCTAAAACCCTCCGATGCTTAAGTCAGCAGATCGGTTTTGGAGAGATTTGAACAGAGTAAGGGTGTTATGTGTAATTAATGCGTGTATCTTACCATAAATATGGGGGTATTTATACCATGTCCAGGTAGACCGCGCTCCTGTTGGCCCACTAGGCCAAGTAGGTCGTTGAGGACCGCTGTGGGCGACCCGTAGACCCAGGGGTAGGGTCCATAGGCAATAGCTGGCGCTCCATTAATGAGGTATGGGATTAGGTGGCTCCCCTATACCTCGTCTGACGGAGCATTTAATGCCAGCAGGGATCCGTTGGATCCCGCATAGTTCGGGTCGATAAATGTGTCGACCAGAAGAGCCGAGGAGCTAGTTTCGAGCTGGGGGGATCACGACCTGCCGGGTCGACAGGGTGAGGAGTTAGTGGAGTCGTTCGGAGTCAGACAGATCGGGAGGATTCGAGCGGAATCGATAGGGGAGTAGATAGGTTCTTGCTTCGAAAAGGAGATCGGATACCCGTTCGAAATTATGCCACGTCATTAGCCCCCCCACTCCCTCGTGGGTTGTGAAATCGACCGGGGAGGTGAGTTCGATCGGATTGTTACCGTCGAGAATTTGAAAAGTCACAGCTGTAATAATGACGACGTTTGATATTCCCGAGGGCTGTTTTTACCTGCCTATAAATAGGGACGGTGGACCGGGCGATGACTTCACCATTTCGGGAGAATCTTTAGAGCTGTGCCGATCGATTGTCTCCCCAGCCATTCGAAACTCTCCCTACTTTAGGTCGATCCGACTCTCAACTAGGTAACTCTTCTCACTCAAAGCCTCATTTCTTTTTGTTCATCTCCCCTATGGATAGTCGTAGAGTCATTAGAGAGGTCGGATTAGATAGCTTTTCAGAGGGTAGTTCCGAGGGGAGTAGTGCGAGCAGCAGCTCGACTTCTTCAAGCGACTACCCAATGGGGTCTGGCGCCGAGGAGGAGGTCGAGCACAACATGACCAATGAGGTGGAAGAAGTCGACGAGGAAGTCAGCGCTCCGCGTTCGCACCGTACCGAATAGGAGCACGATGACATTCCGTCGACAATAACTCCAACCGAGGTCTCAAATGCTGTGACCAAATTCCATATCCGTTCCATCTTTCAAGCCTATGCACCGCCCGTTGGTTCACGGATGTGAAGCCCGCCCCCTAACACGATCGCCATCCACTTGGAGGCGTTGTGGAATGGGTTTAGGTTTCCTATCTCGCTCGACGTGGCGGCGGTTTATAATTTTTTGAACCTTCCTCCCGCACAGCTCTCTCCGAACTCCCATTGCATTATTTACAGCTTTATAGTCATGATGAGGGCCTTAGGCCAAGCCCCATTGATAGAGAATTTTGCGGCCTTTTTTAAAGTGCAAAACTCCGCCCGGTCAGGTCCGAGCGACCAGGGCAGTTTCTTTTACATCATGTCCCAGTCCGGGTCGAGAATCATACAGACCCGTCAATCTTTGTACGGGGAAAGGTGGAAGGCAAAGTTTTTCTTCGAGAATCATACATACCCGTCAATCTTCAGAATGGGGAAAGCTTCGGGTTTCCCCGTTCGAAATACCTGGAACGATGAGATCGAAAAGATCGAGTTCGATTGTGTGGGGAACCTGACTTGGGAGGATCCTTTCTTCCAGAGCCGCCAACTCAACCGAGGTCAGATGTGGAGCGGCTACCTCTTGCAGGAGGGGTTTTTAAACCGCGCAGGCATCTCCCCGGTCGAAGCGCCTCGAGGGGTTGTTCTCAGTATGTAATTTCCGAACGAGTTTTTGGATTGGTTTTATGTGGGCATTTCTGTATGTTATTCTGACGGTCGATTTTTATTGCAGGTGACAAAGTGCTAATGGACGCCCACAAGGCCATGCTCACCCGTCTCGCCGCTGCCCAGAAGAAGAAAAATGAAAGGGTTGCGACCTGGTCTTCGAGCCATAGGGGCTTGTCGTCCAGGGGCGAAAGGGCCCTGACGGGCGGCCAAGGAGCACAACCGGTTGGAATGCTGACCGGGCTCCCAAGCGTCACCCTACCAAGGACTAGGTTGGAGGTGAGGCCGGATTTCAATTCGGAGATCGAGGTGATTGGCGAGCAGTCCGGGACTGCCGCTGCCGCTCAAATGGAGTCGACCCCGACCAGGTTGCTTCAGACCGACGTGGTGATATGGGAAGGGGGTGCCCCCGCCTCCGGTACGAAGAGGAAAAGAGGCCCCGACCACACCAACAAGGACAAGGGGAAGCAAGTCGCGGGTCGAGACGAGCTCTCCGAATCCTTCGGTTCCGATGAGGATGAGAGGATTATGGATTTCGACCGCCCTTCCGAACGGTTACTCCGTCGGACTGAGGGGCAGGCGATCAGTACCTTTTGGGGTCGGGATCAAGCCCACATTGTGCACCTGTCTCAAGGGTGCCAGTTCGAGGAGGATCACCGGTACCTCCTCAGACAGAGCCTCAACCAGGTCCGCCGCTAGTTCGTGAGAGGAGTAATTGGGGGTAAGAAATTTTACATCTTCGCGATCAATTTTACTACTTTTACTTTTCACACTTCTAATTATTTTCCTTCGATCGGTAGATGGCGTCCCAGGCGTTCTTCCACGTACACCGACGGGTGGAGGTGTACGAGGAAGGCAAGGATCGGTACAAGCGGATGTACCGACTGGCGGCCAAGAACGAGCTCGGGCAGCTCAAGCGTAAAGTCAAGGAGCTCGAAACGATGTTGGCCGTGGCCCAGTCAGAGCGAGAGCTGGCCGAGAAGAAACTCAAGGCCCAGATAAAACTCAGCGAGGCCCTCAAGAAATCCCTCGAGCAGAAGGTCACCGAGGCCAGCAAGGCTGAGCGGGCTCGCGACCTGGCCCGCTAGGAGGAGAAGGCCTCCTATGACCGGGGGTACAACAGGGGCCACGAAGTTGGCATTCGAGAGGAGCTGCTGAAGCTAGCCGATCGGGAACAAGCCTTTTTGAGGGCAGCAGTCGAGCGGTTCCTCAAGGGCGGCGTCTTTGACGCCGTGTGCTCGGTGAAGGCCTTTCCTCACTTAAATGAGGCGTTCGATTCGGTTGTTCGGGATATCAAATATTTGGGCGCCCTCCTTGAAGGGTTCAATCGGGAGGACATTGGGCTCGATCGAGATAAGTCCTGTCGGCTGGTCGGGGAAGCCGACGGAGGAGTAGAGCCTTTCGTTCCGCTCTTCGCGGGCAAGGAGTTCGGGTATGGCGCCGAGCTTGTCCAGAAGCAAGCCCTCGAGGATATCGAACGACAGCTTGATGAGGACGAGGACGGTCATGGAGGCGAAAGCCCAATGGAGGTCCAAGGGCCCGATCGAGAGGATCTGGCAGGTACTGAGGAAGGGGTCGAAGACACTAGTGATCGGGAGGACGATCCGCCCTTGACTAATAAAAATATTATTTATTTTGCAATCTCTCCGCTCGAGTCGTTTACATTTCCCGTTCGATTTTGTATAATTGCAACAGCTGTTTTAAAATTGCACGTGTGCATCCGGTCGAAACTTGTTAATTTTAAAACTGGTTCGAATAAGAACTTTATAAAATATTTGAACGGGAAAAGATTCGAACAGGAACTTTAATGAAAAAATTGAACAAAGGTCGTAATGAAAAAGTCGAACGGAGACTTGACAAAAGATTGGAATGATTACATTAGGGGGACGATGCGACCTGCGGGGTCGATTGCTTAGGTAAAGAACTTCCTCAGGTTTCCCGCTCCCCACGGTCGGGGAAGTTCTCGACCAGTCATGTCTTCTAGTCGGTAGGCATTGTTCTTGGAGACCTTCATTATTTTGTATGGCCCTTCCCAATTTGGGTCGAGTTTGCCTACGTTGCGTGAGACCTCGACCTTTTTGAGGACGAGATCGCCCACTTGGAAATTTCGAGGGACTACTCCCTTATTGTACGCCTAGGCAACGCTACCTTGTAATTCTGCATCTTGACCCAGGCATGATCACGCAGCTCTTGTATGACCTCGAGTTCATGCTCGCGCGTGGAACTATTTTGGTCGGGATCGAAATAGGCAACTCGAGCTGTCGTATGCATTATTTCTGCTGGAATGATGGCCTTGGAGTCGTAAACCAGGGCGTACGGCGTTTGTCCCGTAGCCGATCGGGGGGTCGTTCGGTAAGCCCAAAGCACACCCGGGAGCTCGTCGGCCCACTCACCTTTATGGGCCCTGAGCACTGCCTTAAGGTTTTGCACCAAAATCCGGTTGGTAACCTCAACTTGCCCGTTCGATTGGGCATTTCCGACCGACGTAAAATGCTGCTCGATCCCATGCTCTGCGCACCATTCGATCATTCTCCTGCTTTGAAATTGGGTTCCATTGTCCGAGATCAGCACTCTCGGAACCTCGAAGCGGCATATTATATTCTTCCAGATGAAGGATCGGACAGAGGCATCCGTGATTTTTGCGACCGCCCCTACTTCGACCCACTTGGTGAAATATTCGATCGCTACAATCGTATACTTTCTCTGATCGGGGGCTTGGGGAAACGGTCCCACAATGTCTATCCCCCATTGATTGAACGGCCAAGACAGGTCCACACTTATCATCTCCATGGGGGGTCGTTGACTTACGTTAGAATGAGACTGACAATTCGAGCATTTCTGGACGAATCGTTTGGCGTCCTTGACTAGGGTGGGCCAAAAGAACCCGCTCTGGGTGATTTTCTGAGCCAACGATCGACCGCCCGAATGGTTCCCACAACTCCTCCCATGCATGGAGGTCATCACCTCACTCGCTTTATGTTGGTCTAGACAACGGAGAGGTGGCCCTATGGGAGACTTCTTGAAAAGTTGATCGGATTGGTCGAGCGCAAAACGAGCTGCACGGTACCTGAGCCTCCGAGCGGCGAGGGCGTCATTGGGCAGGGCTCCATTCAAAAGGTAGCTCCTGATCTCATCTTGCCATGACGGCTCTCGCAACTCGACGGGGAGCACCTGCTTGGCCAGGTCGATTTCTGGTTTCTCGGTCGTCACGAACGTGATCGATCAGCTCCTTGTCCCCTTCTGGGAACTTGCAAATTTTGGGAGGCCATTCGCTGGCTTGTTTTCTTCCCTCGACACTTGGTCCAGGGTGAAGGAAGTGAAGAAGTCTTTCGGCGCCTTCACCCTTTCCAAGTATTTCACCATGGAAGTTTCTCGAGTGTCGTACGCACCGGATACCTGACTCGTGACCAGCTAGGAATCGACCAGGACTTGCAAGCGATCAATTCCCTCATCGACCGCAATCTTCATGCCTGCGATCAACGCCTCGCATTCCGCCTCGTTGTTAGTGACACTTAAATCCAATTTTATAGCGAACTCGAGCTCTAGGCCATCTGGACTTCTTAGATAAACCCCGGCTCCCCCTCCCTGGGAGGTCGAGGAGCCATCTGTGTGCATAACCCATGGTTCGGCTGGTCCCTCAGGTTCGATCGGTGCCCCCACCCTTTCGAGCAGGAAGTCCGCCAGAGCCTGCGCTTGGATCGCCGTTCGTGGCTGGAAAGAAATATAGAACTCTCCTAATTCAACAGCCCACATGGTCAGTCTCCCAGAGACGTCGGGCTTGGACAACACTTGCTTCAGTGGTTGGTTGGTTAGGACCACAATGTAATGCGATTGGAAATAGTGGGGCAGCTTTCGAGCGGTGATTACCAAGGTGAGCGCAAATTTTTCGATCTCCAAATAATTTTTCTCTGTGCCTTGGAGAACTTTGCTCATGTAATACACCGGTCGATGGACCCTCTCTGTTATGGCCATGATTACCGAACTAATAGCCTCGTTGGACACGGCCATATAAAGGTACATAGACGCCCCCTCGATCGGTTTGGCGAGTAGTGGTGGGGACGACAAGTAGGTTTTTAGGTCGACCAAGGCCTTCTCGCACTCAGGTCATTTGAAGTCCTGTTTCTTCTTCTTTTGATCGCTTTCCTCATCGACCGACATTGCATCGACTGGAGCGTCCTCCCTTCCAGCGAGTCGGCAAGCCGTGGCACGGAGTGTTTTGAAAAAAGGGAGGTTCCGATCGGCCGATCTGGAGATGAATCGATTTAGTGCGATAATGCGTCCACAAAGGCGCTGCACATCTCGGATGGTCTAGGGCATCACAATTTCTTGAATTGCCTCAATCTTGGCGGGGTTCACCTCGATCCCCCGTTGACTGACCATGTATCCCAGAAATTTTCCTCCCGGGACCCCAAAAGTGCATTTTGAGGGGTTCAACTTCTTGCCATACTGTCGGAGCACGGCGAAGGTGTTTTTTCAGCTGATCGAGGTGGTCGACCTCCCTATCACTTTTGACGATCATGTCGTCAACCTAGACCTCCATGCTTGAGCCGATCAGCCCCTTGAACATTTTTTTCACGAGCCTTTGATAGGTGGCGCCAGCGTTCTTGAGGCCAAACGGCATAACCATGAAGCAATAGACCCCCTTTTTGACCACAAAGGATGTTTTCGATTGGTCCTTGAGTGCCATGTAAATTTGATAGTACCCTTGGAAGGTATCCATCATACTTAACATTTCGCACCCCGTGGTTGAATCGACAAGCAGGTCGATTTTGAGGGAAATGGGTATGGGTCTTTCGGACAGGCTTTGTTTAGATCTGTGAAGTCGTTGCACATGCGCCATTTTCCGAGCGACTTGGGGACCATGACCACATTGCACAGCCAATTCAGGTACTGAATTTCGATGATGTACCTCGCTTTAAGGAGCTTGTCGACTTCTTCCGCGATTATCCTGTTCCTTTCTTCCCCAAAAGTTCTTTTCTTCTATTGGACCGGCTTGGCGGTCGAATCTACATTGAGGCGATGGACGATCGATCCCAGGGAAATCCGAAGGACTCCATGCGTACACGTCGACATATTCCCTCAGAAACTCAATCAGCATCATCTCTCTTGCCTCCTCCAAGTGTGAGTTGATCCGGGTTACCTTGTTGGGGTTCCTAGGGATTAGCTCAATGGTTTTAGGTTCTCCGATTGGCTCGATCCGGGCGGAATAACCGATGGGGAAGGTTGTGGAACTTGATTTTTCTTTTCCAACGATACAGTGTAACATTTCCAAGCCTCCTGCACGTTGCATTGGACCTCCCCTACCCCGGCCGGGGTGGGGAACTTGATTTTGAGATGGTAAGTCAAAACTACCGCTCGAAATTGATTGAGGGCAGGTCTTCCCAAATTCAAGTTGTATGCGAACGGGGCGTCAACGACGAGGTAGTCAATGAGGAGGGTTTGCCTTTGGGGTGCTTCTCCCAATGAGGTCGGCATCAGCACAACTCCGATCCGGATGATTTTCGATCCCCCGAACCTGACAAGAGGGGTATGGACCGGCTGCACCTCTATATTTCCTAAGTTCATTTTTTGGAGGGTGGAGTAGAAGAGAACATTAGCCGAACTTTCATTATCACCTAAAGTGCGTGCCACAGCAAAGTTTGACACGTCAGTGGTGATCACCTTCGGGATATCGGGTGACTCACCCTCTCCCGATGGGTGGTTTACATCAATATCCGTATCACTAAATACAATAGTGTTGGACTCAATACTGTTGATCTTGTGAGTTCGACCGGTGATCGGGGATCCCGTCCTTCTTTGCTCCAGCTTCCGTGACGTGCGCTTTCAGTTTGATCAGGAGTCTCCCCCATTTGATCCCCCAGTGATCGTATTGATGAACCCCTGGGTCGGTAGGTTGTGATCGATCGGCTCCTTGCCGTTCGTCGGGAGGGAGACGCCTTGTGGCTCGTTTGTGGGGATCGAGGAGATCGTGACCTTTCCCTTTGGGTCGGGGCTTCCATGTGGGCCGCTACAAATTCCTTGAGGAGGCCCTTTCGAATCAGGCGTTCGATCTCGCTCTGCAGGGCGTAACAATCATCCGTGATGTACCTGTACTGTTTGTGGAAGGCACAGTACTTGCTCGACTTCCTAGCCCTCTTCCCCTCGAAAATCTTGTTCGGTGTTTTGAACAGCTTTCGATCTATGACTGAAAAGATGTGATCCCGAGAGGAGTTTAGGGGCGTCAGGTCGGAATATCTTTTGATTGGGGAGTCCTTATTTTCCCGATGCTCTTTGTCTTTCTTATGTCCTCTCTTCTCCTTCTTCTCCTTGGGCTCCTTCTCCTTCTTATCCCCATTCTTAATGTGGTGCTTCTCCTCATAGATCATGAAGCTGGAAGTCAGAGTCTAGAGTTCCCTCATTGATCGAGGGGGTTTGAGGACGATTGACTTAGCGCAATCTTCATGCCGAAGGGCAATATACAGAACGAAGTTAACGAAATCGATCCAGGGATCGTCGACTCGTAAAACTTCGTTGTTGATGCGGGTCATGAAGTCTCGGAGGGACTCTCCTTCTTGCTGTCGAATCCCATGGAGGTGGGTGTGAGGGAGTTTGGTGTTTTGTTTGGCCGCGAAGTGGTGCAAGAACCGATTGGCCAACTCCTCGAAAGAGTGGATCGACTCCGGTTAGAGTCGGGCGAACCACTGTCGTGCCATACCGAAGAGGGTGGTTGCAAAAAACTTAGCCATCATCCCGTTCGAGAGACGGTAGACATCGATGGCGTTTTCGAACTGTAGCAAATGGTCGTCCGGGTCAGAACTCCCATCGTAGTGGGGAAGGTTGACTGAGGCTCGGTCGTGAAGACCGATCTTCTCTTCTCGGATATGATGGGCAAAGGCCCTCTGTCTTCGACCATGATATCGATCGGAGGAGGATCCTTGCCCGTCATATGGTTCCATCCTGTCATCGAGATGCTCGAGGTTAGTAATCTTGTGAGGGAGATGGTAAAGCTGGTTCTTCATCTGTTCAAGTTCCCCGAGGGCCGGGTCGGACCTCGAATTCCCCAGAATGGGGGCCCGGTGAGGGCGCCCCAAATTCGGGTACTGGCGATGGGGAACCCTATCATGGTGGCTTTATTCAGCCTCTTCTTCTTCTAACTGGGATGGTCGAAAACTCGAGTCTCGACCGGAAGTCTGATGGGATTGAACTATCCGATCGGCCGGGGTTGCCACCCGGTTAGGTCCGGGAGGTGTTCGGATAACGCTTTCCTTGAGCCCCTCGAAAGCTTGCAGGTTGCATTGCCCCACAAAATCCCTCAACTTTTCAAGGGGAATGGTGATCATTTCCTCCGTGTTGGGTGCGGATATGCCCGTCCCTACAGGAGGGTTGCGGGTCCGACTTCTACGGTCGGTATTGGCTGGTGCGAGTGGGGCGTTCACTTGCGCCTGAGACGAACCCGCCAAATCCGTTTGTGCCGGAGGGAGGTTCGTCATTGGTGGCAACGGCGGGGGGAGGTCATGGACCGAATGTTGGTCCTCACCTGCGGCTGGCGTGCATCGTGCTCCGGAGGGATTTCTTCTGGTAGTCACCATCTTTCTCTTCATTGATTGTAGTTGTTTTTGCCCCACAGACATCGCCAAATGATGCGGGTCGAATTCAGCGCCACATGATTCCTCAGGTCGAGTGAGTAGGTGTTGATATTTGAACGGGAAGTTGGTCCTGCAACAAGAAAAATGGCAACGTGAACTAGCCGAGGTGGGTCTCGGCTAAGACCCTCTGATGCTTAAGTCAGCGGATCGGTTTTGGAGAGATTTGAACAGAGTTAGGGTGTTATGTGTAATTAATGCGTGTATCTTATCATAAATGCGGGGGTATTTACACCCTGTCCAGGTAGACCGCGCTCCTGTGGGCCCACCAGGCCAAGTAGGTCGTTGAGGACCGACGTGGGCGACCCGTAGACCCAGGAGTAGGGTCCATAGGCAATAGCTGGCGCTGCATTAATGAGGTATGGGTTAGGTGGCTCCCCATACCTCGTCTGACGGAGCATTTAATGCCAGCAGGGATCCGTTGGACTCGGCATGGTCCGGGTTAATAAATGTGTCGGCCAGAAGAGTCGATGAGCTAGTTTTGAGTCGGGGTGATCACAAACTGCCAAGTCGATAGGGTGAGGAGTTAGCAGAGTCATTTGGAGTTAGATAGTTCGATCGGGAGGATTCGAGGGGAATCGATCGGGGAGTAGACGGCCTCTTGCTTCGAAAAGGAGATCGGTTACCCATTCGGAATTATACCACGTCAACTATACATAAATGTATTTATATATAATTCAAAATATATATTGTAATTAAATGAACAATTAAATATGGTGCATAGTTATTAAAGATCTCTATTATATATAATATATTTGTACACATTTATATATATATATATATATATAAAAGAATTTTTTATTATTTATTGTTTGGTCCAAGTATAAAAAACTTTTGTTAGCCACTAATTTTTGTTATATATACATATATTGTTGGTAATATTTGATTATAAATTGTTTAGTATTATTTATTGGAATATGATCGGATCGAATTTTTTTTATCGGATCTCGGATTTTTTCCAGATTCGGATTCGGAATAATGATAAAGATCGTATAGGATTTCGGGTCGGATTTGATAGCCGGTACTTGTAATCGGATTCGGATCCGGATTACATTAATTTGCTCCAGATCCGATCCATTGACAACAATTCGGAATTGCCACCCCCAAAAAAAAGTGTGTATTGACGGGAATCAATGGCGTCTGACACTGACCAAAAAAAAAAAAATGGCGTCTGATAATTATTTTTCAATTGACTTGGGCCCTTTTTCTTCTCTTTTATATATAAATTTTGTATGATCTATTATTTGCCTGTGAAGTATGCTATTTTGCTACTAAATTTTGGTTATTTCGAATTTTGCTGGAGATACACTTTCTGTTGCATTATATATGTTTTTATATTTGATCAAAGTCTGAGCCTGCTTGCAAAAATCAAAATAACAATGAAGAGGATAAAGAACGATAGGATATAATAGCAATGAAGAGAACAAACAATGATATATGAAAACAGTGATAAACGATTGAGCGGTAGCTCCGGTCACTGTCACTCTCATATGATGCTGGTGATGGATTGTAATGTTCATTAGTAGATCTGTGAGGATGGATGTCTTAGTTTGTATAAATGGGCCCACGAGATGCTAACCATTTAGGTATTATCAAATTGATGCTTTTAATTATTGAATTTGAATATAATAATATCGAAAAGTGTTAAAAAATATCATCATTTTTAATTTAACGAATTAAAAATATCACTTGAGTAGCATGAAAATTTCTGTACAAAAAGGCTCTCGTCTTCACATGGCAATCAATCCTCTTGCACAAAGATTGATCTGTAAGGGTTACAAAGACAACAATTATATTTGTTCGAGAGTGAATTGGGTGAATGGAGTGATATGTTTGTAGATGTTGACTATTGGTCTCTTTCGATGGAATTTTTTTAAAAAAGAAATGCTTATTTTTTGGGGAAAAAAAAAAACTTTTCAGGGAAAAAAATAATGAGTTCAGCTAGGTTTCTTTAAAAAAAAAAGAAGACAAAAAAAAAAAGTCTTAAAAGTGGCATTTTTCAAATGCTATATAGAGTAATTTTAAATAAAAGTTCATTTAAAAACACTTTTAATTATTACATTCAAATACAAAATTACTTAGCTAAAAACGAAAAAAATTCCACTGCAAAAAACATGGTTCCAGAAACAAATTTTGTTTCTAAACCTATTCAAAGTGTTATGTTTGTTTGGCTTAGTAAATCTATGCTTGTGAAGGCTTCTTGTCAGTTTAATTGCATCGTTGGGCAGTATTTGGGCCCAAAAATAAATTTTTGTATGAATTCGGGATGGGCCAATTCGGGCCATGCCGAAAAAGAATAAGGATGGCCTAAGTCACTCCGACGCGACATGAGAATGGCTTATGTCAAAGGCCAAGGCTAAAATAAAAGCCCATGGCCCAAGCGGCAAAAAAATAGAATAAAATAAAATAAGAAATAAATCAAGTCAAAATTAGCCCTTATTTTTAGTGTTGTTAGGATGAAAACCAACCAATGGCTAAAAATAGGTATTGTTATAACTAAATATGCCAAATAAAGACCATGTAATGCTGAAACTTTCAAAATTCAAACAAAATGGCATAACTGCCATATCTGAAAAATAATGACCACTATTCATTTCGAATGGTCAAGTTGAATAATCCAATTAGACTCCAAGAATAAAAGGAAGCGGTTGCAGCCTCAAGTCTATAAAAGGGAGCCAAATTTGTCATCAACGATCAACAACAATCAACTACAACAACTTTCAATCAAGAAGTCTACACTTCTTTGATTTTTTTAGCTCAAATTAACCAAGATTAGTTTAGTTAATAGGTAGAAAACCGTTATGTGAGTGTTCGTAGCCATGCCCATTTGCCTCGAGATGAGGTTATCAATGCGTCCACTCCTTAACGTCACGAACTAGTAGCCATCACTTGCCCTCGGATTGGGCCCGATTTGGGATGAGTTATCGATGCGACTAAATGATATCCCGAATTCATGTGGAGTGCATGTATGAGGAGGTGTAGCCAAATTTATCAATGCTCATGGAGTAATGTAATCTTTCAATGCACTCACACGTAGCCATTGTACAGAGCCATCAATGTGTCTTATTTGTAGTCAAAGTCCCTAACAGTTTTTTTTTTTAAGCAAACCGGCTCATGCCTGCTGTGGGGTGTTCGTAGGGTCCCCCCATATTTTATTAAACCATGAAATATCAAATTGCAAGGTTTGGAGTACATCGGGTCCTATATCTCTAGCCTATCAAGCAATCAAAATGCCAAAAATAAAATACATGAAATTGCCTAACCTCTAGATCAAACTGGAAAAGAAAGCAACAAACTGGCCTAGCCACCTATTCAAAAAGCACAGCTTAGAACAACAACAAATCTCACTTAAAAATAGTAAGGCCTTTGACTTCGACTTTGGAAAGCCCCTCTCACGAGCCATTCTGAATCCCTCAAAAACCGCATACAGCTCTGCATAGGTTCTATTTGCAGCCCCCAAATAGGATGAGAAGGCCAAAAACGCAGCCCCATCTTTATTGCGAAACACTCCTCCCAATCCTGCCACTGCACCAGAGCGAGAGGCGCCATCGGTATTCAGCTTGATCCAGTCTGCCAACGGAGCCATCCATCGAACTTCCCTAGCCTCCGTTACCTGCCTAGTATCCACGCTTAAACTAAAGCAACTAGCAGCATGTTCATCGCCAGCCCACTGCTCGGCCTTGAACCTCCTTCCACAATTTAGTAAATAGATATGTTGCCACATTCTAAACGTCACTGGGCTGGCTATCACCCACTGCCCATCATATCTCGCCTTGTTATGAGCCTCCTACCGGTGCCAAATGATTAGGATAGCAGTGAGTAGCCGGATGTGCATGCCCCCTTTTCCAGGCGCAGAGTTGCGCCAAAATAAGATCATGTCCTGAACAAATTTGGTGATTTGGATATCAAGTCTGAAAATACCCCCGAAGAACTCCCAAACCTTGGAAGCCTTGCAGCTCAACAAGAATACGTGTTCTATTGTTTCAGTGTTATAACAACATTGGCATTTTGAAGCAATAGAAAAACCCTTCTGCTGTATCCTAGTGTCAAGAGGCAGCCAGTCTTTAAGTAATCACTAGGTGAAGACTGAAATATTTGGATGAACAATCGTGCACCAGATTTGCTAGAAAAGATCATGATTATTGCCTTCTGCTCGAATAAGTTTCTAGGCTGACTTCGTGGTGGAACTGCCCGAGGTCGTCTTCTTCCATACTAACTTGTCGCTGCTGTCCCTCATGATAGGAACCGCCGGGATCTTCTCCACCCATTCTCTTGACAAATACATCCCAAGTTTTCCCTCATCCCATGAATAATTTTTCCAAAAATAATTAGTTTTGAGCATCGAAAAATTATCCCCATCGACGAGATCGCGAAGCGGCCGGTCCAACATCCATTGGTCATGCCAGAAAAGGGCGTTACCGGTGCCCAACTGCCAAAACAACTGCGGTTCCATGATCTCCTGTACTTGAAGCATCCTTTTCCATGTGGGGGAGTCCCCTCTCCTCACTTCCAGGTCCCCTAGAGGCCTTCCCCTAGTATATTTCTCGTAGAGGAACCGCGCCCATGGTGAGTTTTGTGATCGAAAACGCCACCACAGTTTACATGAGAATGCTTGCAACATGTCCCCAAAACTGCGAACTCCCAAACCTCCATCTTCCTGCGGTACACACAGCTTCGTCCAAGCTCCCCAGTGGACTTTTTTCTGGCCCCCGCACAACCCCAAAAAAATCTATTGATCAATCTATCCATTATCCCCAATATTGATTTCGTGGGCATCGTCACTTGCAAAGGATATATAGGGATTGAAAGCAGCACGCTCTTGATAAGTGCTAACCGCCCACCAAATGACATAATTTTATTTTCGCACGACAATAACTTTTTCTTCATCTTTTCCAAAATACTCATATAATAAGCTTCACTCTTCCTTCCAACAAATAATGTGGTCCCAAATAAACAATCGGCAGCTCGGCTTGGATAAAGCCGGTGCTCATCTTCACAGCCTGCACAGTTCTTTCAGAGCACGTTTTGGACACGACAAAGGAACTTTTCTGCTCATTCATGAGCTATCCCGAGATAGATTCGTAATCGTGCAAAAATTTTATTAGTCGTTTTAGCCGGGCAGCCCCCGTTCTGGTGAAAATAATCACGTTGTCTGCATAAGCTAAATGGGATATCATAACCTTCGAGTCCCCTGGCCATCCACTCCGCCGGTAAAATAAATAGCGTCGGAGAGATTGGTTCCCCTTGTCTCTGTAAGGACCCGTATTCTCACTCCCATTATGTATAGATATAAGTATATGTGTTTATTTTATATTTATAGGTATACGTTTTCATAATGTTAATACCTTGTATTGCATATTCGTTTTTTCGAAACATGTATAAGTTAGGATTATTTCTTGTCCTAGTTAAGCATCATATAAACTATATAATTTATAAAAATATATGTATACACACATAAATATATATATATATATATGTATGTTTGGTTTTGTGTAATAAGATTTAGAAGATGTTTGGAAAAACCGTAAAGAAAGCCTAAAATTGCATTTTCTACCCCTAAATGATATTTTCTTCCATAAATATGTAAAATAAGTAAATAACTTATAAATTTTCAGATTTTAACTAAGGGTGGACGTTTTTTAAGGTATAAGAAACATAAAAATGTTTTATACTTGGTAGAAAATCATTCTCAAGTCTTCATCCTTCAAGTAATGATGATTATGTACAAGTGTGCATACACTTGTATAATTCTTTCTAGATATTGTTATACATGTATGGACCAAATTAGCCTAGACTAACACTTAACCTAATTAGACTAACACTTAACCTAATTAGGCTTGTTAGTTGGACACTTAGTTGGAAAGAAAGAAATGATGAAGATTAAGACACAATAGTATTTTAATGCTATTTGTTACATTACTAATTATAAGAAGGATTAGGCATTAAGCATAAGAAACCACAAAAATCACCACACACCCCCTAAAAAACGTGCACTCTGCCCCTTATAGTCTCTTGCCTTCATCTCTTGTTAATTTCATCACAAATTTCAGCACTTTCATCCTTACACTTCCATACATCCTTTAAACTACAAGAACCTCTACTACTAGAAGGTAGAAACCTTGCCTATGGCATGAGTTAGCTTAGGTTTTTATGAAAGTATTAGCTTCATATCTTCCCCATTAGACCTTAAGAGGTAACCACAAGTTGGTTTCCATCTTGGGTCTTAGGGAATACAAGAAAATTTGGGTATATGCTTATAGTGACATTATGTGCATCTTGCCCTTGAATGTCTTGAAACCATGCTGAAATTTTGCTTGCAATAGGTCCAAATGATGCTTAAGTTATGTATTATGATGTTTGATACTTTTTATTACTTCAATCATGTGTTAGAAGCTGAAATTTCATGTTTGTCAAGATGAAATTTTAGTTCAACACTTGCTGGAAACACTATTCACAGTGCTGAAAAATTTTGTTACAAGGCTGAAAACTCTTATTTTTGCACAACTGAAAAATCCAATTTTTTCAAACTCAAAACCTGTTTTATATGTTGTAATTCCAGTGTATAATAAGCTGGAAAAACAGTTTTTCAAATCTGTAAAGTTCGGCTTCGGGGCCTGGAAATTCCAGCAGCCGCGCAATTAAGCGTTTTGCGTCGCAGTCTGAAAATTCCAAGTCTCGTAAGCTGAAAACTCGAAATTTTATCAACCAAAACTTTATTTTACAATATTAGAAACATATTTGTGAAATCCCAGCAGGTTTTAGGCTAGAAATTCCATACTTGCAAACTGAAATTTTCTGCTCGTCGCAAATATTTGTAGACTGCGAATTTTCAGTTCATAAAGGTTGAAATATGTGTTCATTTATGTAAGATCAGTGTGAAAGCATACTGAAATTTTGTAAAACTATGTGTTATACATGAATTTTATGTGTACATGTTGGGCCCCAATGTGAATAGGGGTGGATGTGGTCGAGTTCGGCCGGGCGGCGTCGGGCTTGCCGGTCTTAAATTAGTTCTCGACCCTCCATCGTTGCCTAATCCCTCCTTGCATGGACGGAGTGTCTATGTACTGAAGTGGGTCGTAGGAAAAATCGGCATATGCCCGGGATATGACCACCGGAGTGATTGGTAGGGAATTGGAGTGTTTGGTTGGAAAAATCGGCACGAAGTGATAAGGTAGCCACCCGTCGAGGTGGAAGAAATCAAATGTGAAATTATGTGATTTATGTTCATAAATTTCTGTGATATGGTGCACAAACCTCACACGATCACCTTATGTTATATGCAAAGTTTCTACTCAACGTGTTGTTGACGTGTTTCATGTAATGTTTTAGCCAATCTTGAGACGAACGGAGTCGCTAGCGAAGGAGACATAGGAAGGCGGTTCGAAGCATTTGGCTAGTTATGCATGTTATAGGATTGAGGTTATTTTGTAGTCACGATCATGTAATAATAAACTTATGTGTACTTTTGGATTTTCGAATAAAAGTATGGGTTGGTTTTACTATTGTTTTGAAAAGTGGCATGTTTGTGCAAAAATTATAAATCGGGTATTTTCATAATTAGCTAGAAGTTTCGGGTCGTCACAGGTGGTATCAGAGCACGGTTTTGGGACGTTAGGAATTTTGATTATGAATTGTCTAATGTTTGAACTTGTTGTGTAGCAGATGGCCTATCCCGCAGAATCCTCTAACCGTAGGTCGCGCTATCCGTGTGGGGCTGCCCGAGTGTCCTCCGTCCGAGTGCGCCCGCCCCAAGTTGATGAACTTTTAGTAGAACTAAGGTTGCTGGAAGAAAACTATGAAAAGCTTCAAGAGGATCTTTACCACACCCGCCTTAGTTTGGAGGGAGCCCAAAATCACATCTACCAAACACATCAGCATTACCAAAGTGTGCTCGAGCTTTTGTATAGCATGAGTAGGAAACTTGTTGGAGTCATTGAAGAGAATTTAATTCCTAAGCCACCCCCGGAGTTAGTGGTTATAAACTCCGGAGAGGGTACTAGCCATGCTCCCTATGAGATTGAGTAAATTAAGTGTCTTGAGAGCACCGTAGTGGTTGTCTAGTGTAATCGATGCTCATGTAAAGTTTGATAGGATATATGTTTTGCGTTTGCCGTGTATGTTTTTGCAATTGCCGTATGAGTAACTTCTATGTAGATAGGTTGTGTAAGTCTTATGTAAATAGAAATAAATGGGTTTTGTTTATATTACTAAACTGAATTTTTATGATGTAGATGTCGAATAGACGAACACGCGGTAATAACGGGAATCCGGAGGGTCAACTTACGGCTATCGTTGAGAGAATCACTACGATTCTTGAAAATCAGCATAATAATAATCACAATCACATAGAAACAACTAACGATGCCATTGCTAACTTTCTTAAGTTAGGACCCCCGAGTTTCAAAGGAGAACCGGACGACGTCAAAGCCACTAATTGGCTAGAAGCTATCGAGAAAATTTTTGAAGTTATAGACTGCGGAGAAGAACGGAAGGTCACTTTGGCTACATTCCGGTTGGAAGAAGACGCACGGCATTGGTGGAAAAGGGTCAGTGGAAAGTGGGAAGAAGCGAGGACTCCACATACATGGAACAATTTCGTTCGCGAATTCAATACACAGTATGTTCCTCGGGTTATACAAGAAAAACGAGAAAGAGAATTTTTAAACTTAGAACAACGAGAGTTAAATGTGGCCCGATATGAGGCAATGTTTACCCGGTTAGCCAGGTTTGCCCCTTATTTTGTTGAAAGTGAAGAAAGAAAAATATGGAAATTCACTAGTGGTTTAAGGATGGAGATACAAGACAAGATGGCACCGGTACAGGTGCAAACGTATATGGCGGCAGTGGAAACCGCCCTGAAAGTAGAGAGCACTATGGAGCAGTTAAAGGTTAAACGTGGCCACTTCGTGAGACCGTCTCCTTTAGGGAGCCAAGCCGGGAGAAATTTCGGAGGAAGTAATAAGGTTGCTAAGACTAATATTTCAGGACCCCGGATGAATACTAACACTTCCCTACCCCAACGGAACCTTTCGTGTACCTACTGTGGAAAACCAAATCACACTGAGAGTCAGTGTTGGGTTAAGGCAAGGAAATGTACCCGGTGCGGAAGTAGTGAGCATTTCATCAGGGACTGTCCGCAAATGGGACCTTCACGGGAACGAGTTGCCAAGGAGAACGGAAAGCGTGGGGAAAAACCACGAGTGCAAGGCAAGGTGTTTGCCATTAATCAAGAAAGGACGTCAGAACCAACAGTGGTGGAAGGTACGCTTCCGATTTGCCAACACTTGGCTAAAGTTTTGATAGATCCTGGTTCAACGCATTCTTATATATCGCGTAATTTTGTTTCTAGTTTAATGCTTGAACCTGAAGTTTTGCCATATGAATTAGAAGTAAGCACACCTATGGGAATCTCATGGAGAACCGACCTATTATATAAGAACTGTGAGCTAGTAATTGGTGGAAAACCCATGAGGGCTGACTTGGTTTTATTGCCTATAAACGAATTCGATGTGATATTAGGAATGGACTGGCTAGCATCTCACTATGCCCAAATAGATTGTCACAATAAGATAGTGCGATTATGTATACCGGGCCAACCCTTAGTTGAAATAAGAGGAAACAAATTTTCCCCTTCCATACCAATTATTTCGGCCATGAAAGCTCATCGACTACTTCGAAAAGGAAATGATGCATTTTTAGCATATGTATTAAATAAACAAGAAGATAAAAAGAAAATTGAGGATGTTCCGGTGGAAAATTGAGGATCTCCTCTAATACATATATTAGTGGTAAATTGTATATCTACATACACACACACACACATCCATATATATATTAGTGGTAAATTGTATATCTACGTATACACAAACACATCCATACATATACTAGTGGTAATTTATCTATCTACTTAGACACACACACATCCATATATATACTAGCGGTAAATTATATCTCTACATGTACACACACACATCCATATATCACCTAGTGGTGATTTCTATATCTACATATCCACACACACATCCACATATATAGACTAGTGGTGATTTATATATCTACATATACACCTACATGTCCACATACATAAATATATATACACTAGGTAATTAATATAGTGATGTGTATATATTAATGTCCATATAGCATGTATGGTTATCGATTTATTTTGTTATAATATTAGTTCTTTCTTCTTTTCTCCTCTATAAATAGATCCCCACTCCAACCCCATTTTCATCCCTAAATCCCGCCTAAAAATACACCCCCACACTCACTCTACTCTCAACACTCAAAATACTTCCATTTTATAGTCTATCTTCCACTCACACACACACACATATATATATATATATAAACCCTTCTATTTTCATCCATATATACCTATTAGCTTTCATATAGCCCTTTATTTACCCTCTTTTTCCCTAAAAAAAATATTTGAAAAGGTAGGAATTTTGCTTGATTCCATAAGTCTAGTTGTTTATACTTGCATGTATGTTTAAAATACTCCTTAAGTGTAATTTATATGCTCTAGTTTACGCTTATGCCTTATTATGTCAAGTATATGCTCTCCTAAAACATAAAATCGTGATCTTTATGTGAAATTATGTGATTATGTTCACCTAAACACACACCTTCGTCTTATGTGATTAAGTAAAATTTCTACTCAACAGTTGTGTTGACATGTGTTATGAACACATTTTTTCTAGGCAAAGGCATTCTAGTCCATCAGGAGAAAGGCACCAAGAGGGCATTACAAAGCTTTTATTTAGCTAAAGTTATTATTTTCACTCGTATAACAGCATTTGTACAACTACCATTTTCACTATGTTGTACTAAATTTCTATATTATTATAAATTTGCAATAAAAATATTACCGTTGTGCGTTTTGGTCCAATATATTTTAATAAAATAAAAGGGTATTTTTCTGGATCGTGACAAGAAAAGTGTGATGTCGTACCCACATCCGTTGGAATCAAAAAGCCGATGGCGCCTGTTGACTTCTCTCCTTTGGTTTGATAATCATTGGGTTGTGGTCGGACTCATGTCTCGTTAAGTGTACCACCTTAAATTCAGGGAAAAGGTCCAGTAGCCCTGCTGAAACAAGTGTTCGGTCCAGCCTCTCCCAAATACGCATGTTAGTCCATGTGAATTCGTCGCCTACAAACCCTGGATCAATGAGTCCGCAGCTATCGAGACATTCATTAAAGTCTTCCATGCCACTGTAATGCGGTTGCTCGCCTCCTCTCCTTTCATCTAGATGTCGGATAATGTTAAAATCCTCACCAATGATCCAGGGATCCTGTGTCGCTATCCCCTGCATGGTCCACCAAAGGCTACGCCTCCGCGAGTGGGAGTGTCTCGCGTAAACGAAGTTGCATAGTACCGGTCTCGCAAGCCTGCTGGTCTGGACTTTGACATGCAACAATTGATCTTCATTTATGAGCACCTGAACCTGTGTATTCTCTATATTTAGGCACCAGATGTGGTTGGACGTGTTTGACACTACGCTCACAAAGCCAAGTGTGCGAGCAACCTCATTGGCATCAGTTCTAACTTTTGGTTCCAAAATTACAAAAATATCCAACTTGTGTCGTCTTTTCTAGTTCTTTACCAGGCGACTTTTAGCGGGGTCGCCAATTCCCCTGGAATTCCATATGATCATGTTAAGTATGAGTTCCGATAGGTAGGGTCGGACCAAACTTGACTCTGCGTGACTCGCGGGGGAAGTCTGACTTGAGCTTTTTTTGAACTTTGGTTCTTTTATAACCATATTCCCCAACACCACGGTCTGTCCTATCTTTCACTGGGCTAGAGGGCATTTCTTGATTTTCTGCCAACTTTAATTCCATTAGGTTGGGCTGATAGGAAGGATTCTTGCTATTGGACTCTGATCCAGTTTGGACCATGGAGTCTTCTAATTGCTCTGCGGTCTTATCTCTCTGTTTGGCCACGTCTCCAGCCCTTAGCTCGTCCCCAATGGGTTGAGTTTCTATCTCCATGTGGGCCTGTGTCATCAAGTTGGCTTCCTTGTGGGGCAGCCCGCCATCCAAATCCAGTCGTGTTTCCAAGCCTGCAAGTGTTTCCTTCTTAAATCCGTCTGGCGTAAGTTGGGCCATCTCATCCAGGGCCAGAAGTGGCTTCCTAAGTGTGACATCCTCTTGATCCATATCATCAGCCCAGGTCCTGTGGCCCGTGTAGTGCAATCTACTGACTTGGACTCATCATCAGCTGCCTCGTCAGCTTGTTTTAAGGCTACGAGCTTCTTGTTCACGTGTGCTAGTCCGCCGCAGCTGTCTTGGTTGACTTCTTCCAGACTTGCCATGCTTGCTTCGTTCTCCAAGGTAGCAATCTATTTCCTAAGTTAGGGGTATTAAGTGTGGAAACTGCATCTTTCTTTTTCTGCTGCTGATCTCCCGCATCAAACCTTTCTTTATTAGCGTGGGTCTTTTCTTTTGGGGTTATTTATATTTCGGCTGACATCCATCCATATCCTAGGGTGTTTTCGTCCATGGACTTCTCACCATTTGGGGTTTTCGCCATTCTTGAACCCAAATCGTCTCTGGACTTTCCTACAACAAGATCGCTCGTGGCTTGTGCAGCGGTGGTGGTGCCTCGCCCTGGTCTCTGGAGATTCTCTTAGCCTTAATGATCTCTCGAAGGTCCATACCCAGCTTTGCCTCTGTCCCCTCATGCTTATCTTCCATCTCCAACTTAAACTTACAGTCCTTTGCTCTATAATCGCACTGGTAGCATTTAGAGCAGTACGTCGGCAGACCTTCATAGATTATGGACTGCTCATGTGGCCTATCGCCGACCATCACTTTAATTGTTTTCTTGACTGGTTGTGTGGCATCAATCTCCAAGCACACTCTAGCATCAGCTCTTGTAACATATGCAGTTAGTTCATCCACGTGAAGAGGATTTCGAATGCACGATGCGATCACATATAATGCCTCTATTGGAAACTGATGGAAAGGGAGTGTTGGGATGGTAAACCATATCGGGCAAATTGGTGACTCAAACTCCGGATTGAACTCTGGCAACCATTTAAAAACTCTAATCGGATAACCACTAAAATGCCATGTTTCACGTAAAAAAAATTCTCGCATAGTCATCCTGATCGTACAAATGAATTAAAATATGCGTTGCATTAATCAGAACCAAATGAGCACGCTTTTTTAAATTCATTATCATAAAAACAAAATCTCAAATAGCCCAAAGCTGGTCGTCCATGGGAGAATTTTTTGACCAGCGCAAATCGAAATGTCTCGCATAATTTCTCCTTTTGCCCCGGGGTAAAAACTGCAACTTTTTCTCCATTTCATTCAAGAACAGAACCTGCTAGTGTAAAGGTTGTTAAATCAAAAATTTTCTTTTGTTCTCACAAATCTGGTGCAAAGATTTGTTGTCCGATGACCCCCGCATAAGATCGTCCTGTTGTTGCCAGCGCGGTCATGACCGCCCGCCGTGAGTGGCCTGCCGGCGGCAGCTCGCCCGTGGTGGCCCCAAGTCACTTGCGTGAGTGAGAGAGGAACCGTGGGAGAGAGAGTGTGTTCCAAAGGAGAGAGAATTTTGTGTGTCCCTAGCAGTCTTTCAATGCACTTAAGTCATAGATATGGCCGATGTTATCAATGCACGTGTTTGTAGTCAAAGTTTGTATTACTTGTTGCGAGTAGCCATCGTCTTTCAATGCACCTTTTCACTTTAAAATTTTAGACCCTTTTTGACCTTTAAAGTACTAATGGGGTCTATAGCTTGTGTAGATGTGCTTGCAGGCATACGTCTCCCATTTGTGTGGAAGATCCACACAAATGAGGATGGCAGACGAGCCTTTTGCCTTCTTCATGGTGCACACGTCCGTTTCGATCACCGACCCAGAACAGGCCTTTCGATCAATTCTACCTCCCTCGAGATGGGGGCGAGCTGGAATGGACTTGTATGTGCTTAGGTGATCGAGCATTTTATCGCCTAGTGTTTGCATCTTTTCACTTTAGTGACCAAAGAAGATGTGCATCCTTCTTGTTTGTAAGAGATCTGCCCTACGATTACCATTTCGACAATATGGTAACCAGTCGTGTTTTGCTGTAGGCACCTCACTATGTGGCACAACATTTCGGACTAATGCAGTCCTTGCCTGCTCCCATTTTGAAGATCAACTCTTCTCGCTTCAAATTGAGTAAGTATAAGAACAAAGGGGCCGACATCTTTAGAGGGCTGACGGAGGATACCTAACGCTGCCTTAACAAATTTGAATTTGTTTATTTCAAGATGAAGCCGAAAGAGACTTTAGCCTTTTCAAACGGGTGGATCAATTGCCTCAAGCGCTCTCGGGTTGAGCTTGCTCATATGGTTATGGCCCGCTTCACTTTTTCGACTACACCACATAAGGGTGTGGTACGTGTGGGTTTCCCTGAGGACATCCCTGCCAAACCAGCTACTAGAAAAAAAAGTATTAAGAAGTTTGAAAAAGTTTTATAATTGTTAGAGTAGTGCCCAGCAAGCCAATATATTTTAGCATGTTGATTACTCTTTGTATCAAATAGTCTATAAATTGAAAGTTTCATATATACTTTATGACCATCTTCATCGCATAGCATTAGTTATATTATTTGTATTTAATGTATGTGGTTGAATCTCCACAATCACATTTAAGCTATGGGACTTGGCTTCGCATAGAGATGAAAGTCTTGAAACAAGTCTCTAAGGCGCAATCAAAATGACTCCAAGTCATTGAATCTAATTGAGACTGGGGTATCGACTTGACTCACTAAAAGACTTGCATTTATGACTTATCTCAAATGAGAGAATGTCTTGTTTCATGGACATCGATTATAGTGACACTCGTATGCATAAATAGGTGCTCATTGGGGAATGAGTTCACTGAGGATCCCACATGGAAACACCTAAATAGGAATAAAAGAATTAGAAATATTTCCAAACTTATGACATCCTTTAATTTCTAATCCTTAGACTTGTGATTTTATAATAGTCTTAGTACTCCTATGTTGGGTATAGGTCTCCCATATATGGAGACTAGTGAAAGTCAATAAAGGATTCATTACTTGCCTAGTTGAGCGAGTGAGTTTTCCATATATTCCACTATAATTAGTCCACTTAAATCCTTGCGCAAGGTGGAGGACAATAAATAGAAAATGAGTTTTTCTAAGTCAATTGTCAAATGGACTACTTGCAAAGAATTATGAAAATTGAGGTTAGTAGGATTTCCCAAATCCCATATCCTAAACCTTAATCAAAAAATAAACAACGAAGGGATTGTATTTGCATGGTAAGTCATAAGTAGGAATGTTCGCATTAACACATCACTTATTGGCTAGGTATTCGTGGGCTTGTTGCAAGACATCGACCACGATGGATGGGGACCATTAATTAGAAAGGGTTCTAATACAATGGTGATTAATTAAAAGAGTTTAATTAATCATAGATAATTTTATTATCTAAAACATTGCTTTGAATGCAAGCCCATCGCTACTTGATTGGTGAACGGGTCACACACAATAGTTGACCAAGCACCTAAGTATATGAATTGATTAATATTGATTAATCAAATTGAATTGTTTAATGAGATCAATTGAATTGAGGGCTAATTCAATTGACCTATCTCATTAAATTGGTGGATAGCAATCAATTTGGGGAAATTGATTTAGGAGTTAATTGATTAATAATCAATTGATGAAATTAATTTGAAATTGGATTTCAATTAATTTATTAATTGAAATAAGATTTCAATTTAAGACTAAATTGAAATTAGATTTTAATTTAAGAACTAAATTGAAATAAGTTTTCAATTAAGGACCAAATTGAAATATGATTTTAATTTGGGGATTGAATTGAAATTAGAATTAGATTAATTTTTGAATTAATTTAATGTTTCAATTTAATTCTAGAATTTCAATATGACTATAAGACTATGAGATAAATCTTATAGTCAAAAGATGAATTCTAGGAATAAGAGATATAAAGAAAGATAGAGATTAGAGAAAACAATGTGAGTTTTAATTGAACTCAAGAATCGGCCTTGGCTTGGCCGGATCAAGGGGTATATATACCCCATCAAAGCTATGGCCGAGTATTAACAAAAGAAGAAACACAAGCGTGTTTCTTTTCTCTTTCTCCAGCACCATCTCTCTCTCTCTCTCTCTCTCTCTCTCTCTCTCTCTCTCTCTCTGTTTGCATCTCTATATATAAGTACTCTTTTAGTTCTTAATTTTTGTTATTTTGGTAAACAATTAATTAAGAATTAATTATAGAAAATCCCACTCTTTGCTATAAGCCCATATACTAAAAGTTAGTATAGAGATTCATTTACACTTCGGTTTAAATCCAAGTCTTGCATAGGATTTAAACCCATGGTGCGGTTAACGTGTGGATACATTTGGAGAGAAGACAATTGGATTCCTACAAAAGCTCAAACTGTTCATGACAATTCAGGAACGTGAATCGCGTATTTGAATACGCCCTTTTTGGTACGACAATAGGAGTGCTAGTGGTAATTAAATTACTCAACTTATTTAAATGATTTGGTTGTTTAATTTACATAATAGATTTGTGTCACGATAGTCATGAGATGATAGAATTTGCATATAATATGTTACATGTTTTAAACAAAATTTTTGAAAATCCGCTGCGCCTACGTCCTGGGACCTATGTGAAACTAACAATAATGTTACATGGAACCTAGTTAAACGAGAAGAATGTATTGAACAAGCCTTGGTGACTTTTTATAAAAAGAAAGAGCTTCATGTTGCCAAAGCCAAAGAGCACTTTCACACAGCTATGAAGAAACTAGAGCATAACAGTCTACATTAGTCCACATTTTACAAACCTTTGTGCTTGATTACTCCCCCTTTACCTAATTTTGTGCCTTGGATTATTATCCTTGACCTTCCCCTTGGAAGACCTATGAGCTTCTATGACGAGGTCACCTTCAACGGACTTTTCGCTGATGAACCTAATAGAATTCATCAAGTTGAACTATTTGGCCTTGCTGCCCCTTTTTGCAGTGATGCAATGACCATAGTGGGGGAAGGTACCTCCTTCTTTGCTTTCTTAAACTGCTATCTTTCTAACATTTTGACAATGTTGTTGATGGCCTTGTTTTATTACTTGTTAGGCTCTGTAATACGAGGGGCCTAATCAAAAACATGTACTCATGAGAAGATTATGGCAATTCGGCATAAAGCAAAGAACAAGATAGATTCTACCCTTTAAACCCGCAACCCTCTTGTACTCAAGAAGAAGACTTAAAAGGATTTAATCAAGAAAAGATCAACACTTACAAGTACTCTTGAAGAATAAATCAGATTCTTGTTGCAATGGAGATTGTAGAGCTCACAATTCCTATGCTAGGGTTCATGAACAAGTTTTCATGAAGAACATGAAACTCACGTTTTTTACTCTTATTCAATCAAAGAAATCTGATTTCCAAAGGTTTAAAGAAGGTATTTATACCTTAGACAAAGCCTAACCCTAAACTAAACCCATTAGTCCAAATCCTATAAGGATTAGGCTTTAAGTGAAGCCCAAATAATCAAAGCCTATTAAGTCATGTGTTTAAAAATCCAAACACAAGCTATTACAAATAATTAAAGCCCAAATAATCTTAACCCCAATTAAACAGCCCCTTCATCCATAGAACACGCCTCAAGCATATGGAGTAGCTTAGGTGTGCCTTCAAGCCAAATTGCACACTTAGTGAATTCATGCTCTTGCAACTCAAGTGTAACTTGGTCTTGTACATATGAGTTCATGGCTGTCCCAAAAACCTTAGCCCGTGCCCTTGTGATTGGCCCACTAGGAAGAGCCAATGGATCCTTCTTGTTGCCTCTTGCTTCGGCCTTGACACAATTGGAGCTCCCTTGATCCGCATCACTCTGCTTGTAAGAAGACTAAAGACTTGCTAACTGTTGCCACCACCATCCTTGCTGGTATTTTGATTCCTCTTCCATTTTCAGGCTCTACTTCTCTTGCCCCCACAGCACAGGTTGGTGTTTGACGCTCTGCTCGTCACTTTCACTCTAAAAATATAGATAACGTGATAGAAGTATTCGAAAATGAGTCTGATACTACTAGTAAGGTGTATGTTCCATCACATTTCCTTTTCCTCTTCAATTTTCACCATGTTGATTTCCTTTATCCGCAGTCTCCTTCAAAGGTCAAATGCTTAGCTACTGTCGAAAAGAGGTCGAAGCTTGTCAAGATGAAGGCGACAAAGAAATGCCTTGTCATGCCTTCTGCTTCAGCTGATCCTGAACCCACCAACATTGAATCGGCCCCTATAGATCCTACTCCCCATTTCAAAAGTGTTAGGGAGTTTGCTACTGATGAAGACGTTGGTGTCGAGAAAATCATCAACAAGGTTTACGTGGACCTCACTGCTGCGGGGTGTTTACCTACTGAAATTCCTGAGGTCCATCCAGCCGCAAAGACAACAACGATGCCTCCCCCTCCCCCCATCAAAATTACAGAGCTAACTCTTCATTTTGCTATGGTTACCTAAGTTGATTATCCTTTTGAGGCTTTCTGATGGCCTGCTCTATTTTGCAGCCTACTTCGACCACATTCTCTCTCCCCGAGACGCCTGCTGGCGGTTCCCAAGTGAATAGTTTTTTCTTCTTCCTTGCTTTTCCCCTTTTTGCTTATGCCTACCTAGACTTAGCAAATACTTTTCTTTTTGATAGGCAACTTCTCCTCGCTCATCGGTCGGTTCCGCTCTGATGAGCAATGCTAAGGATGTGATGGACCTCATTGACTCTATTATAGAGGATGAGCTGATAACATCCATGGCCACCCATCTTTCTGATGCTTATATTTAAGAGCTTAAAGCTCTCATGGTTGGGGTGAAAACTGAGACAGCTACCGTCATCTTGGAGACTAAAAAGGGCCTGATCCAAGAGATCTTAAGTGAAGTTTCCTACCTCACCATGGCTCCCAACAAGAAATAGTTTTACAAGGATTTTGGGGAAAGCTTGGCGAACTTGGGCATGAGGTGTGATCATTGTAAGGCCACTATTTAGGCACCCTATGCCTTTGGTACTAACCTTTTGTTGCAAGAACTAAGGGTTGTGCATATCGAGCTCAGCAAGAACGCTGAGGAGCAGCAAGTCCTGGCGGCGCGGAGAAGTAGCATAGTCGCTACGACTGAACGCTAGACGAAAGCGCTTGCGGATGTTGATCGGGAGACCTTCGAGCTTTCCAACACAGTTGAAGAACTTAAGGCTTGCTCTGATACCCGTATTGATGCTTATCAAAAAACTAAAAGTAGGGAAATTGAATGCAATCGCCCAGTGGAGGCTTCTTCAGCTAAACATTGGGCCACCTTGGCCATGGGCCTTTATTTTGGCTACGGCATTTGACATAGGCCGGTCTCACGTCGTGTCGGAGTGGCTTGGGTCATTCTTATTCCTTTTTAGCATGGAATGAATTGGCTTATCCTGAATTCATACAAATATTTATTTGATGTTAGAATCTAAGTTCAGAATCCTGTCGTCAAAGTGGAGCTTGGTAATGAAAACAATCATAGGCCAACCTACATTAGCGCTTTGCTAAGCCCTGAAAACAAAGAGGTCATGGTCACTTCACTAAAGCAATATAAAGACTATTTTGTGTGGAACTACAATGAGATGCCGGGTCTTAGTAGGGACATAGTTGAACATTGTGTGCCCATCTTGTCGGGTTTTAAACCACGAAAACAGCCTCTGCAAATAATGTCCGAAGAAGTCTATATTCTAGTTAAGAAAAAAATTCAGAGTTTGGGTAAGGCAGACTTCATTGAAGTGGCCAGATACCCTGAGTGGGTAGCTAATGTCGTGCTAGTCATAAACAAGAATGGCAAGCTTAAGATTTATATAGATTTTAGAGATTTAAATTTGGCATCGCCGAAATGATGCTAATGGTAGATATGATGATTGTTGCCATAGCGGGGCATGAATTCTTAACTCTCATTGACAGCAATGCAGGTTATAATCAAATACTTTTAGCCGATGAGGACATCCCGAAACTGGTGCATTGGAACCTTCCAATGCCACTTTCCAATGAAAGGTTATGCCGTTTGGTCGTAAAAACGCTTGGGCCACATATCAAGATCTATGGATTGTATTTTTCATGACTACATAAATGATTTTGTTAAGATCCACATCGATGATCTCATTATTAAGTCTGCAAGTTTTGCTCAACACCTAGAGTAGTTGACTAAGGCTTTCGAAAGAATGATAAAGTTTCATTTGAAGTTAAACCCATTGAAGTGTGTATTCGCAGTGGCTGCAGACCACTTTCTTGGGTTTTTAGTGCATAAGAAAGGCATTGAAGTGGAGTCAAATAAGGCAAAGGCTATGGAATGTCCATGGAGTCAAATAAGGCCAAGGCTATGGAATTTCTAATAAAATATCCATGGCCCAATCAGCTAGAAAATAAAAATAAAGTCAAAATTAACTCTTATTTTTCGGGGTTTTAATTAGGCTACGTAATAACAAATGGCTAAAAATAGGCATTGACAAAACTAAAGATGCCAAAAATAATGGCCATGTGGTATTGTAAACCCGAACAACTGGCATAACTGTCATAATAAAAATCAAGGAGTACGATCCATTTCAAATGGTCAATTTGAAAAAATCGTCTAGCTCCAAGAATAAGGGGAATCAATTGTAGCTTTAAGTCTATAAAAAGGAGTTAGAGTCATTTCAATCAAAACAACACAACAATCAACTCAACAACAACTCTCTAATCAAGAAGTCTACAATTTTTCGATCTTTTAGTCTAAATAAACCAAGATTAGCTTAGTTCATAGGTAGAAGACTGTTATGCGAGTGTTCATAGCCATGCCCATTTGGCTCAAGATGAGGTTATTAATATGTTCACTCCATAGCGTCACGAGGTCGTATCCATCACTCACCGAGTCGGGATGAGATATCAATATGATTGAGGTTTATCCTGCATTAATGTTGAGCGCATGCATGAGACATTGTAGCTAAAGTTCAATGCTCGTAGGATAGTGCAATTCTATCAATGCACTCATATGTAGCCGTCATACAGAGTCATTAATGTGTTTCACTTGTAGTCAAAGTCCCTGGCAGTTCTTGAATGCATTTGAGCCTTAGATATGGCCCCGTGTAATCAATGTATATGTTTGTGGATAAATTCTATAATATCTATTGCGAGTAGCCACCGTCTTTAAATGCAACTTCTTATTTTTTAAGTTTTTAGACCCTTTTCGAAATCATTTGAGCACTAAATTTGAAGTCCTACATTCAGTTGTAGACGCGTAGAACCTTAGGGGTACGGTTTGCCTACTCTGGTGCAATCTTTTTTGGAGTAGAAGTCGAAGGTACAATTTATCAACTTCTTATCGAAAAGACTTCATATTTTGTGTTCATTGCACACTAGCAAACCGACACTCAACACAGACTCACTTCAAAGTCACTGTTCTCTTATCAAATCTAGTGGCTTTGAGTCTTGAGTAAACATATCAAATTGACACAATGTTGATTTAGTAAACACGCGGAGCTGATAATGTTTTATGCAAGTAGAGATATATAAGTTTTTGAGCAAATCTTAATTAAACATTGGTAGAAAATTATTTATTAAATATGTTTCATAGCAAAATCGAAGTAAAAAACCTTAAACGTGAAAAAACTTATATGAATCTTCAATTGAAATATGAAATAAAAAATTACAATCTATAGTATATAAGAATTTTCACAATATTTCAAAGACTTTTTTTGTTACCTTTGTTTTTTATTTTTATTTTTTTATGTTTTGGGATACCTTTCTCAATCTCTCTCTTCTTTTCTTCTCTTTAACATTACGCTAAATAAATTTTCACTTTCTTATTATTTTTTGATTATATAACTTTATCTTATTCTAAATTAGTTTATTTTTTTTCCTTATCCTAAATTATATAAATACTAAAAAAATTATATTGACATAAAAAAATTAATAAATATTTGCAAAAAATTATTTTGTGTGTATAACTAAGCACTAGTGTTTGTAAAGGAGGTTAGCCTTGATTTGAGTGATTGGGTGTTAGGTGTGATGACCTCAGCCCTCACCCAATTCCAGATTCTGTTATCAAACTAGCTAGAGTAAGATAGCCTTGTACCTAAATATTCCTATCCGAACAATACGTGTCCTGGTTCACTTTTTTCACCTTATTTTTGCTTTTAATTTTTAAACTCGATTTTGCAGTTGTTGACCAAGACAAAGACTAAAATACCCCCATTTCATATAAAGTACCTGTTTTAAATTATCTTTTATTCAAATCTCAAGACACGGTATCTTCAACACTTGAACCCAACAACCAAATTGGAATATCCCAGCGAGACAAAGAGATCTTATGAAGCAAACTTCATCTTCTTCATTCCTAGATGATACAAGGTGCAAAACAACACCCATGTTGCCTATATTTTATGATATCTAGGTTCGTTTTCATTTGATACAATTTATCACAAGTATGTGTTAATTTATAGCCATATGCATATATATATATATATGTATGTATGTATGTATATATTTGTCATAGTGAAGGTGACAAAATAGCTCTTTCAATGCAAGGGTTTGAATCGAATGAAAATAATGGAGAAAACTCATGGGCTACAAGGACAAGGGTTTTAGATGGGATAATGTGAAGTTCTGACTGGCAAAATTGGTGGTTTCACAATGAATCAGCGATGGTGTTGCTATTGTGACAAATCTCTTCATCAATTATCTTTTTACACTATATTTTTTTTTGGTTCCTTTATAATTTTTTGGTATATTTTGCATGTGTTTCTGGTTGATGATTTGATGACAATTTGTGAGTTAATATCACCCAAAGTGTATAAATATTGAATGGATCCTTTTGGCGGAATTTTTCGACGGAGTATTCCTCCGATATTTTTCGGCTGAATTTCGGAGGAAAATTTAAAAAAATAAAAAAAAATAATTTTTAAATTTTTCGGCGGATTTTCGGCCGAAAATCCTGTCGAAAAATTTAAAAAATTAAAAATAAATAAAAAAATAATATTTTTTAAATTAAAAAAATAATTATTTTGAATTTTTCGGCGGATTTTCGACGGAAAATCCGGCTGAAAAATTTTAAAAATTAAAAATAAATATTTTTTAAATAAAAAAATAATAATTTTATATATTTTTAAAATATATTAAAATTTAAAAGTTTGATTTTAATTAAAATTATTATTATTATTCTAATTAGAATGAAATGAATATTTGTATGCTATATATATATGTATATAATATTATGTATTATATATATAAATTTTTTAAAAATTAAAAAATATTAAAATTTTCAATAAATAAAAAAAGTATTATTATTATTTTTATTAACTATTTTTATTTGAATGGTTGTATGATATAAATATATAATGTAATGACTTATGACAACAAAATGAACATAGCTCAACGATAAGATAAATATTTGCCAACCGAGAGGTCGAAGGTTCGACTCCCAGCGGCCCCAAAATCTGGGACAATTTCGGGCGCGTGTACGCACGCGCACGTGAGCTGGGGCGAGGTCCCGTGTTCGACTCCTAGGTGGGGCAATTGAAATTTTATTTTAAAAAAATATAAAATAAGTTTCGGCGGGAAATTCCGCTGAAAATATATTTAATTAAAAAAATTTATAAATAAATATTAATTTCGACGGAATTTCCTGCCGAAAATTTTAAAAATTTCGGCGGAATTTTCGGCAGGAAATTCCGCCGAAAATTTATTTAATTAAAAAAAAATATATATATATATATATATATTTCCTGCCGAAAATTGAAAAGCGACCAAGGTTTATCCGGCGGATTCGTTCCGCCGAAATTAATTATTTCCGCCGAAATTCCGCCGAAATTACTATTTTTTCTTGTAGTGGGAGATGGAGGTGGAAGCAAATGGCGGATGCAAAGAAGGCAATGGCGGTCAACAAAGAGATGAAGAGGATGCAGTAGCTACTGCTCAACAACGGTTACACCTCCCACCAATTGAGGGTCTTGAACAAAATCGAACAGCCTCTCTCTCTTTAGGTATTGCAAATAATGTTGAAAAATTAGGCTTTCAGTTTAGTAGTAATTCAACTATTAGGATTTTTCTTGATAGGTGAAGAGCACTACTTAGAGATATTTAGCTACCGCAATGACTACGGCTATTGGGATTCTTGATTTGTACCCATGTAAAGGCATCCTCAAAAGAACCAAACATATGGAATTTGGTGGAGGTGAGACGGTCTTACTTTGGTTTCATAATATGCTTGATGTTGATGATAATAAATTTTGCCATTGCTCAATGTTTTTCACGTTTCAGATTCAACTAGGAATATGCATAAGGGAATATATATATATATATATATAGATAGATAGATAGATAGATAGATAGATATAGATATATTTATATATCCTTCTTACTTTTTTTCATTTGTTCTTCAAAATTTGATGCCAATAGAAATTAGACTCAATCAACAACATATTAGCTACCTGGATGATTGTTTATGTGGCTCCTGCTTAATTGTTATTTCTGTTTTATCCTTTCGGAGAACATATCAATTTAGCAAAACTCCGCCAAGTGAACATCTAGTTCTCAATTTCTGTGGATATCCTACCGGAATGATATATTGGCTGATTTACTAAATATATTAGAAAGTTGTATATGGGTTTTTTACACATATAGGAGGACTAATGTTCTGATGTACGGTGCCTATCCCTATCCCTATCCCTATCACTATCATCATGTAAATCTAAGCAAAATGTTATTCGCCAATATGTTTGGTATGTGGAAGCTCTGGCGTGGTTGTGAACTTTGGAACTCATTTTTTTCCTATTTGCAAGATTCAAATTATTATCCATTACCAGTTTTTTGTGATGATTTACACATTACTAGGACGAGCTTTTATTGGTGTTGGTAAGACTCAGGCTAAAGATCGTTGCTAGAAAAAGCCTCCTTTGTTCAGAGTTCGGAAGGGGGGTGTTCTCATATTCTATCTTACTTACGCTTCTTGTATTGTACATCTGACTTTTGAGTGATGCCACAAATGCATTCCAGCATTACATGAATGAAAGTTTGGGTTTTGTAGTAAAGCCTGGGGGTTTTATGTATGGGAATGTATCGCAGAAAGGGAAGGTGGAGGTGGATTTTATCTACGAGCCGCCCCAGCAAGGCACGAAGGAGAATTTGATGCTTCCAAGGGATCCTGATCAGGAGAAGTTGGTTGAGGTTATAGCTTTAGGGTTGGTGATGAGAAGGGTCGGGCTTATATTTATGCAGACGATTATAAGGGACAAAAGGGACTACACAATGTCGAACAAAGAAATCTTGCAAGATGTGGAGTTGCATGCAAAAGGGGGTTTGAAGGAGAGGGTGACCACTGTGGTGAAGCTAGAGGTGAATGACGATAGTGTGGGGGGTGTGCATTTTGAGGCCTATGAATTGAGTGATATGTGTGTTCAGTTGTTTTAGGAAGGGTGGTTTGAACAGGAGATCCCCCAGGAGTTTGATCCAAAGCTTTAAAGAATGAAGAAGGATGTGGAGGTGGGAGGCAAAGATACAAGGGATGTTAACAACGATTTTTTCTTGGTAGTTGTCAAGATTTGTGATCACTAGGTTAGTACGACGAATGTCATCTATTTTTGTGGCTCTTTTATCATTTTATTATCTTTCTGTATTCATTTCAAATTATCCTGGTTAAATTGTGTATTCTCTGGATTGAAATCATATATGATAAGTTAGTTGATTCAAAATATGTAAGATGTTGAAGTGAACATGTTGTGCGATGCAGGGTCCACTTTCATCAACATTTCCCATTGAGAACCGAAACTCTCCAGTGATGATGAAGGCGCTGCAAAATCATCAGGATCGAATGAAAAGCCTCCCCCCTTTGTGAACTAAATTTCTTATTTTCATCTGTTGCTCTTGATTTTGAGGTTTTTGGACATCAATTTTGATGTCCCTGCATTGGCGACATGCATACAAATGCAGGCTATAATGCCCTAAGGATACAAGCTACTTATTGAGGCCATGGCCGTGTCTTCTCAATGCCTGAAAGAATGCCGGTGACTGAGCCACTTCTCCCCAAGATGTAGCTGTGTTTTTGTAATGCTTTCATGTATGATGGGATCTTTGCATCTAGTGTCTAATAAAGTTTGTTATCCTGTTTCAGTCTAGCTCCTTATTTGTTTCAAGGATAATGATGATTGATCTCATTTTATTCATCAATGTAATTATCTTTTCTTATGCTTGATATGAAAATGTTTACAAGCACTTTTTTGTGGACTGTCTAGTTTCAATAATAAATCAATAGTAGAACAACTAATTAGGCAAAGTTCAAGCACAACAAAACCATCTGTTGAACTCCCATAAGAAGTTGAGATTAACAATCTTGAATTGCATGATACAACAAATATTTTTGTTTATACATCCATTTCACTAATTTATTTTGCAAAGGACATTGACATGGATATCAACCAGCCTAAAGGGTTAAGTTGCAAAATGAGTCTCTACCAAAGGAGTGAATTTTGCGAAACATCTTCATGTTGCAGTGAAAGTTATTAGTAAGAAATTGTAACATGAAGATTGAGAGGTACAGAGCCAACTTCAATCAACGGGCCAACCAGAGCCAATTTGAATGCACTCCAAGCATAGAACTATTCCCACATGTGCAGAGTAATAGCATTTTTAAACATGTGAACTATGTTATAACGCAAACCATCCCTACTAACCTTCCGCAAGTCCCTAACAGAGACAATGATAGAAAATTTGAGTCCAAGTGCACTCCATTTGGTCGTCATCGAGGCGGCTTCTAAACATTGATTCCATAACTAACAGCTAAACGTTGCCCGGAAAGTGGACCAGCCCACACTTGAAGAACAACGAATTGTGTCACATAATGTAATGCAAACAAGAAAACCAATGCATCGCAAGGAAATTTTCTCATTGTTTTAGCAACTAAATAAGAGAGCTTAAAAGAGATAGATTAACTAATAGTTGTCAAAACTCCATAACCAACAAATACGGTGTGTTGGTGGGTGGGTGTGAGGGGAGGATCAAGAATCCCATACATGATAACAATCATGAGGCCCATATGCATCGACTTTCCTTCCTTAAACCCCGAGTGAATCTAAAAATATGTAAAAGATCACCCCTCACTAGTCAATTAAGGTTACTCATTTGGACAAGATGTCTTTTTGCTATGTTAGTTCCAATTTGCCTAACAAGTGTTGAAATCCCTAATCGATCCATCTTTCTTCCCTAAAAATTCAATCGTCACTCATTAACCCAAAACAATATTTTCTTACCCAAGATTTAAACTTTCCTTATCATTTCAAGCTCTTACACAAATAAAGAATAAGAATCTTACAAGTTTTGCTTGTGCAAACATTTTACAAATGCTAGTACATTGCTACGAAATGAAACCAGGATTTGGTTAATCTATTAGGTATATAAACATCAACTAAACTATAAGGTATCTAGATGTATGTGTGTGTGTGTTTGTAACAGAGTCAATACTTACAACCTCTCCTACCAATGAAAGAACCATTGCTCATGGACCAAAACTTGGGTTAGTTTATGGCATCAACTCACAGAAATTTGAAGTGCTTTCAAATTCGGTGAATTCACAATCAACTGAAGCACAACCTGAACTTATTTGATATCATCGAAACTAACTTGATATAACTCAATAAACTTTAAAGGAGAAACTAACTTGATATCTCCCTCTCCTAAATTCAAGGACTAACTCTTTGACATCTTTCGAGAAATAACTAAATTCAAGGACTAACTCTTTGACATCTTTACGAGAAATAAAGAGGAGCCACTAATCGATATCAGAGAGCTCTGCAAATATGAGCTATATAGACAGAATTTTTCAACTAGCCCGACATGAAGAAACAAAAATTCTGGTGATGAACAACAAAGAAACAAAACTCAGCACCAAGATATTATCTCACACCACGGTTAACAAACAAAAAAACAAAAAAAAATCACATTGCAAATTATTTCATCAAACACGGTGCATGTGATGACCTGAAACTTCTAGCTAATATTATGACTACATATAACCAACTATTTTAATAAAAACGACTAAACTTTGTCTCGAAAACATACAACTCACGATTTTATTAAGAGACCAAACTTTACATATAAATCACCTATTACATATTTGTAACTACAAAATCCCAACTACACGTAATTAGCCAAAAGCTTCGAACCGTCCTTCTTCGTCTTTATCACTCGCAATTTCCGCTTCAATTCCGGCAAAAACATCATATAAAGAAAACATCAACAAACCTGTTGAGTAGAAATTTTACACATTAACATGAGGTGCATGTATGATATTCGTGCATATTTTCACATAATCACTCAAGCATATAATCACACAATCAACCGAGTATGTAATCACATCTTTTCACATTTTCTACCTTTTTCCACATCTCGGTGTGGCTACCTTATCTCGTCGTGCCATCATTCACAATTTCCAACCAAAATCACACCAAAATCCATCAATCCCAACTAAAATCACGCCGGTGGTCATAACCTAGGTATATGCTAAATTTCCGACGACCCACTTCAGTACATGGAACACTCCGTCCATGTAAGGTGTGATTAGGCAACAATGGAGGGTCAAGAACTATTTAAGACCAGCAAGCTCAATAGTTTGACCCGACCGAACTCAACCACATCCACCCCTATCACGTTTGGCCCAACAAGTACATGTAATTCCATATTTTGCAGAATTTCTCGCGTAACAGAATTTACAGCATGTATCAAACAGAGTTTTCAGCTTGTAAACACAAAATTTTCAGCTTACATAACCAAAATTTCAGCTTGCACAAACGGGAATTTCCAGCTTTCACAAACTAAAATTTTCAGCTTGCTGAAACAGATTTTTCAGTCAAATTTCCAGCAGGTTTCCAGCACACCTTTCACACAATTTCCGCAGGTTTTCATCACAAATAAAACAGGATTTTCAGCATGTTTAACACAAAATTTCCAGCATGTTTATCACAGAATTTTCAGCATGTAAAACAGAATTTTCCAGCTTAGAATTTCCTGCATATTTCCAGCACGTAAACAGAATTTTCAGCATGTAAAACAGAGTTTTTCAGCATGTTCTCAGCATACTTTTAGCACAATTTCAGCATAGTTTTAGCATATTCTAAAACATATAACTATCTACTAACTAAACATGCTTCATTCTATGAATATAGAGCATACTATGGTCATAAAGCACAACTTTGAAGGAAAACATGCTTCCCATCATTTCATGAAAACCTAATAGAGGTTCATAAACATAACTTCATGTAAAACATGATTCCTAAGTCAAGGTCGACGTAAACACATTCCCATTAAGTTAATGCATTACCTACCTCTAATCCCACGATTAAAACGTTTGTACGAATCTTTGAGTTCAGCACCACATATGAGATGACATGTAGAACATCACCGATCGGAAGGGGTTATGTGTCACCCAGCTGATAGGAATTCATGGAAAAACTTTGATGAAGTTTATCCTGATTTCGCTGCTGAACCTAAAAATGTTAGACTTGGTTTGTGTTCTGATGGATTCAAACCTTATTCTCAATCAGCATCACCTTATATTCATGTTGGCCGGTAATTGTAACACCATATAATTTGCCACCTAAGATGTATATGTCAATGCCCTACATACGGGGTAGAACTAATTCTTCACAATCATATGTCTCCAATACGCTCCCTTTTTCACATGAGTTAAACAATCCTCCCATTATCAATGAACAAATGAACAACACAGCATACCATCCTGTTGCATCGGTTCCACTTCAATTCATGCCTACCCCATCCGTAGGTGGACTAATCCACCGATTACTTCACCAAATCCATCTGCTCAGGAAGCGTACAGCATCGCGGATCCTCCAATTACACAACGAGGTGCACAAAAGCTCTTCTTGGAACCTACTCCAAATTGGTGAGAGACATAATAATATATTAAGTTCAAATTTATTAAAAAAACTAAATTGTAATTGATATGATATGTATATATTCTGTATGTGCAGTAGCTTCACCAATGCCGAACGTGGAGCCAACACTATAGGTAGTGTGTTGAAGAGCCGAACGACATAGTTCGTTCCTATATTCAAATGTGTTAGCCCGGAACTTTTTGAGACGTGGTTTGAGGAGTGGAAGATTCATAGATTTTGTATATTGATTATATTTAACACGTCACACATATAAATTTTTATGCATGGTGTAATCTTTTAAAATATAATATATACAGAAATATATTGAGTGGGATCCTGTGCACGAGCATCATGTGAAAAAAAGCTTTTTGAAGTCGTGGTTCGCGGAAATTGTCGCATCTATATGAGCATATAAGGGGAGTTGGGATGCAACCGGCGTGGATAGTGCCCCAAATATGGGACCAATTGAACGTCTACTAAGCTTCAGAGAAATTCAGAAAACAAAGCGAACAGAATAGAAAGAATAGGGAAGCAGGTGGTGGAGCATGTTACGGTAGCGGGCCGAAGTCGCTGGCAACGAAAAAACTTGAGATGGTATGTTATTTATTATTAATTTTATTATTAATATTGTTGTTATTATTATTATTATTATTATTATTATTAACACAGTTTTATTTTTTCGATTATCCAGGAAGTCGAGTGTGAACATAATGTCGGGTATGATGAGGTGATTCAAAAGTGTTATACGAAAGCACCTAGACCTGATGAGATTGTTGAGGGAGATGAGGACGAAGAGAGCACGGCCAATAACGTGATTTGGCTAAATCAAAATGCCAAACAAGTTCACATACATATACAATTTATTAATTTACATGTTTACTTAATTAATTATGCAAACTTGAATTAATTAACATAAATGTTTAATATAATTTATTTTATTTCATTTAGGAGAACTACCAACAATTGTTGCAAGCCTAGGAACAGTCAATGGCAACAGGTTTGAGCGAAGAAGCTACACTGCAGTCTGGACACGAGCTGTTTATGCAGGCAGTCGGACTACCGAACAGAAAGGGCCCCTAGATCAGGCTGAACTTTGTTCCTCGAGAAAAGAGGGGGCAGCACTCCTACGGATCTTCCTCATCGTATAATGGTCCTTCTAATTCCGGAGGAGATGTAGAGATGCAGTTGTTGCAACTCAAAGATCATATTAACAGTTATATATCAACTCAAAAAGAAGAGATCACCCAATTGAAGACACAGAATGACACAATGATGTCAATGATGCAACAACTGTACATCGGACTTTTGGGCAACCGCCCGTCCGCCTCCGAAGCAGCTCCCCAGTCATCTCGTCGTCGTCGTCGTCCCACCGGCAATACGTCCCACGATACCGCTCATGATCCGTATCAAGGATATCCCGCTCCACACATGTTCACACCGCAGCCAAATATGAATCCCACCAATGCCGGAGATGACAACGAAAATGATATCGACTACTTTGAGGATAAGGATAAGGATGATGAGTAGACACGTTAGATATTTCAATTTGTCGTATGAACAATGTTTTTATTTGTTTTGCATATCTGTATTTTATATTTGAATTATACTTCAAACAATATGGGATAATATTGCGCATTTGTCAATTTATTTTAGTTTTTTGCATTTTTGTTTATTTTAGATATTTGTCAATTTTAGCGTTTTGTATTATTTGAATATTATAAATAAAATTTATAAATAAAAAAAATTAAAATCGACTGATTTATTGCCTGCAATAATTAAATTTTTTTCTAAGAAAAAATTCCAAGGGAAAATCGGGGGAAATTTCCCCCGGTTTAATTATATTTATTTTTTGTCCTTGTCCGACGAAAAATCAGGGGAAATTTCCCCCTGTTTAAATTATATTTTTCTAAAAAAACCGGCGGATAAATTGAGGGAAATTTCCCCTGGTTTGAATTAAATTTTTAAAAAAAAAAACATGCGGAAAATCGGGGAAAATTTACCCTGATTTGAATTAAATATATTTTTTTAAAAAAATTATTCCGAAGGAAAACCGGGGAAATTTCCCCCGGTCCCCCGGTTTAATGAAATTAATTTTTTTAAAAATAAAATTCAACCGGCTGAAAACCTGCGGAATATTCCGCTGGAAAAAAAAAACCGCAGGAAAGAAAACCGGTGGAATATTCTGTCGGTCTGCGGCCAGTTGCCAATTCCGGTGGAAAAACCAAGGGAATTCCGACGGCCCGTCTTATTCCGGCGGACTAAATTCCGCCGAAATCCCGCCGGTTTTACGGTTTTCCGGCGAAAATTCCGCCGGATTTCATCCGGTTTTTTTGCCCCGAAATCCGGCATTTTTCCTGTAGTGATCCCTAATTTGACCAATTGAGTTGTGAACTACACCCGATTTAATTTGACTTAGGGGTTACGATCAATTGAGTTGGAAGATATGATCAATTTGATCAATTGACTAAACAATTATGCTCAAGAACTCCGAAAACGTTAATCGAACTATACATCATATCCAAACTATATCATTTACAAACCAAACTATTCTATGACAAGTAAACCAACAAACTACAATTAAATTAGAACAATATAATATTATTAAGGTAAGAATAAAGATCTACATATGCATCGGTGGGAAATTATGGTCAATTTGATTAATGGACTTGGAATTGTGGTCGATTTAATCAATTGACTTGGGGACTATGCACAATCAGTTGGGATTATGCCCAATTCTGTCAATTCAGTTGTGGGCTATACTCAATTTAATCAATTCATTTGGGGCTTATGTCAAATTTTATCAATGGGCTTGATGATTATGCTCAATCTCATCAATTAACTTTGGGATTGTGCCAAAATTGATCAATTGAGTTGAGGATTATGCCCAATTTTTTCAAATGAGTTGCGATTATGCTCAACTTCATCCATCGAGTTGGGAGTTTGATCAATTTGATCAATTGACTTATATGAATTATGCCTAATTTGATCAATTGAGTTGGGATTAAGCATTAAGCATAGTTCTATCACTTGAGTTGTGGGTTATGCCCAATTTGACTAATTGAGTTGGGATTATATCCAATTTGACCAACTGACTTGTGGGTTATCCCCAGTTTGATCAATTGAGTTGGGAATTACACCAAATTTGTTCACTTGACTTGGGAATTATGATTAATGGAGTAGGGAGTTATGATAAATTTGATCAATTGACTAGATAATTATGCTCAATTTGATTAATTGAATTGGGATTTTGGTTGATTTGATCAATTGACTTGGGGATTATGCACAATTTGATCAGTTTAGTTGGGATTATGCCAAATTCTATTAATCCAGTTATGTGTTATACTGAATTTGATCAATTAGCTTGGGGATTATGTCTAATTTCACCAATTGGCTTGTTGATTATGTCAAATCTTATCTAACTTCAAGATTATGCCCAATTTAATCAATTAAGTTGGGGATTTTGCCAAATTTCTTTAATTAAGTTGGGAATTTTGCTCGATTTCATCCATCAAGTTAGGATTACGATCAATTTGATCAATTGACTTAGGGATAATGTCCAATTTGATCAATTGAATTGAGATTAACCATATTTATCAATTGCATTGATACAAAGTGAGGTTGAGAGCAAATCATTAAAAAATTTCCTAGCTAAATAATTAAAGGGAATTGATAGGAATAAACTGGCATCTAAAAGACTGTGCCCAACCATACAAGTTCAATTGGGAATGCATTTCAATTTTGTCAAGCATTTTAGTTGTTCTTTATATTAATTAATTTAACGGATACTGCACATATAACTCAAAGTAGATAGAGACAAGTGCCAAATTAATCGGTTAGATCAATTTATAATATTATCTATGAAATTGATATTCTTATATATAATATCCAATATTTTTAAATAAACAGCAACATACTTGGTGTTATATTTATTAATGTACCAATTTTTATTTGTCTTTAAATATTTTATTTAATGAACTAAATATATGTTATTTTCTAGATATTTTAAATTATTATTTTATTTTTTTCATAATTCTTGTTCTACATGAGGTATTATTATTTAGTAATTAAGTATTTTTATAAAGTTTGACAACTACTTTACAAAGTGATTCATGCTTATATATGATGTTCTTCAAAATGTAAATTTTAATCATTCTCCTTTTTACATAGTTTCTTTGGGTTTATATAATTATAGTATTAGTGTAAATATAAAAACTAAATATTATGCTTAATCAATAAAGTATCATTATTATTTTCTGATAATCAACATAGTCATTCTTATTTTATAACTTTATTTGGAGTTAGAAAATTAACTAATAGAAAATTTTAAATTATAAAGCCAATGATAGACACTTCAAAGCTATAGACTCATCCCTAGTCAAATATGAGTTGACCAAAATCATTGAAACACACAAAGAGCTTATGCCGTGTTTCATTTTTATTTGAATTTTATTATTTATATAAGTGATGATTCTTAGTACTTAATCAAATTCTTTTGTGTTTACCCAATAATCATATTTTAATTAATTCAATTATCTAATCATTACAAAATATTTTAATTATTTTATACGAGTTTAAAAATATCAAATTAATTTAAAAAAACACAACTTTTTAAAAAATATAAATATGCTTAATATTACACATTGAATATATTTTATTTTTTATTTTTCTCAAATATCAAGTGCATGCCAATCGCTAATAATATACTAATATTGTACATATTAAAATATTAATTACTTAAATTGATCATGAGGCTCCTATTCAAAAAATAAAAAGTACATGAGGTTCAAATCTCTGCATGGAAAAATTCTCTGCTAAAGGTCAGTGAGGTAAACCAAAGGCAAAGTATACATTTACGCTAGAATAGAAAGAATGATTTGTGAATGGATTAAAGAACTGTATATGCCTAATGAATATTCCTCTAACCTATCACGGTGTGTCGATGCACGACAAGGAAAGATACGTGGAATGAAGAGTCACGACTATCACATATTTATGGAGCAGTTGTTGCCTATAGCTTTAAAGAATTTCCTGGTGAGATATGGAAACCACTAGCAGGGTTGAGTAAATTTTTTTACGGATTTATGTTAAAGTACTCCTAGGCATGAAGATCTAGATAAGATGAAAAAAAAACATTCCTAAAATATTGAGCAAACTAGAAAGAATATTTCCCATGCATTCTTCGATGTAATGGAGCATTTGCCAGTCCATTTGATCGAAGAGACAAGAAATGGAGGGCCCGTTCAGTTCAGATGGATGTCTCCATTTGAAAGTTAATAACCAATTGTTCACATTATTCAATATCTATGATCACATTACTAAATACTTTATAATCCTAAAATGTTAATTGATATATAGGTATCTTGGAAAAATAAAGAAGACTATGAAACAAAAGGCACGAGTTGAGGGGTCTATTTGTGAGGCATATCTACATCTTGAGACTACCAACTTTTGTTCATTCTACTTCGAGACTTGTGTCCGTTTATTGAGGATGAGGCTTTGACGTAATGACAATGGTGGTTTTGATGATCTAACTGCACCAACCTTGTATGTTTTCAATCAACCCGATCGTGCCTATGGTGCTTGGTCAACTCGTCATGTTCAAAATGAAGTTGAATATAATTCGGCAACACTTCATGCCTTGTTAAATTGTGATGAGATCAAAGAATATATTGAGTAAGTGCAATACTTGTTATTGAAAAAGATTTTTCAATTACATTCAATTAACACTTTCTAATTTTAAAATAAATTTGTGGATGTAGTTTCTTCCTTGAACATTTCAAGATTTCAGAAGCACATTTCATCAAAAAAGTTAAAATGAATTTCAAAGATGGTTCAAGGAATATGTGAGTTCACATTAATTAAATATATTTTACACTATAAAGAGTTTAATATATACATCTACAAGCTCAAAATATTTCATGATTGTGCTTGTATAGGTCTATAATACAGTGAATCGAATTACTAATCCATTCATGCGTCACTTAGGATTGGGGCCTAATGCAGAGTTTAAGACGTACCCAAGGTACTTTGTCAATGGTTACAATTTCCACACTCAATCCTGGTGTCGTGGAAAAAAGACAATGAACTGTGGGGTTTGGGTTAAAGGAATTATAGTGATGAAAACAGTGGAGATGATTATTGTGGTATTTTGAATGAAATTATAGAGTTAGAATATCCTAGTCAACCCATGAAGAATGTTGTTTTGTTTAAATGTGATTGGTATGATCCCACTTCCCAACAAGGAACTCACATTGGTGATAAGGAATGCATGATTGTTGAAGTCAAGAAAAGCGGCTGGTATAGAAGGTATGATCCATTCATAATTGCGCAACAAGCTCGTCAGGTTTACTTTGTTTCATATCCTAGGCCGATATGGGACAAAGTAAATTGGTTGGCCGTGATTAAAACTAAGGCTAGAAGCAGAATCGAATATGTGGAACCATTGGATGTAGCCTATCAAAATGATGAGGGCATACTTGTGAACACAATTGCTTCTGATGATTTTAACATAGCTCTTCGTGATCATGATAATATCGTGGAAAATGTTGAAGATAGGGATCATAATGAGTCGAAAGATGAAAGTGAATTTAGTGAAGAGGACGAATATGATGACAAAAATGACAAGAATTAGAGTTTAAATGTTAAAAAAAAGTTTGAACATATGTACTCAATAAGCTCTTTAAGTTTAATGTTGTAACTTCAAATTCTTCTGAACCATATGTTATTGTGCATATATACGTTGTTATTCATGTTCATTTGTCTTCATTTTATGTTGTTAATTGTTTGTGATACGAAACTCAGATGAACCAACAACCTCGTCCTCCAAGTAGAGCTTTACGTGGTAA